>RJWT010044966.1:0-11702 GCA_004365215.1 Cuniculus paca
GTTGGATGATTACAGGCATGTGTCACCATGTTTGGCTTTCTCAGTTCTTAATTTTATGGATTTCTTTCTTTAAAAATTAATAAAAGATTTTTCATCTTGATTTCTTCCCTTCCTACCCTTGAAAGTTTTATTATCATATTTAAATAATTAAAATATTTCTGTACAGTGGAAGCGTTTTGGTGGGATAACTGGTTTCATGAATGTTTGAAATCTGGAGTCTGACTTGAATCCTGGATTTGCTACTGACTAGCATTGGAGGACTTGTTTAATTTCTCTGCGCTCAGTTTTTCATTAGTACATGTGAATAATAATAGAACCCACCACACAGAATTGTCATGAGAATTAAATGCTTTAAACTGTGACTAATACACATCCACAATGTAAGAGTTTTGTGGGATGGATATGTTAATCTATTTTATTAAATGACTTGGCTCTTGTATTTTGTTCATTGCTGTAAATTTGTGAAGGATCTTCCTAACTAGTCATAATTTTTTCTTGGTTTTTGTCATTTTTGTTGATCTTTTCAAAGAGCTAGTTTTATAACTTTCTTTTTCTAGTTAGGTAAAAATTTAAGTAATTTAATATTTTTTTCTCTTTCAGCAATGGCTTTTATAACTGTTGATCTTTTCAAAGAGCTAGTTTTATAACTTCTTTTTCTTGTTAGGTAAAAATTTAAGTAATGTAATTTTTTTTTTCTCTTTCAGCAATGGTTTTTATAATTGTAAGCTTTACCTGCATCCCATAAATTTTGGTATATTATGCATTTATTTTTATGAGTTTCACAGTATGTTCTAATTTTTCTTAGGATTTGTGAAGTATATTGATTTCCAAATTTTTGTTAATTCCCCAAATTTCCCTCTTGTTTCCAGTTTCATTGTGGTTGGCCAGTGGATTTGTATGATTTTGGTCCTTCTAAATTCATTGAGACTTGCTTTCTGTGTGCTCTCTTGTTGGGTGGAGTGTCTTATATATGTGGGTTAGGTCTAGTTGGTTTATAGTGTCATTACTGATTTTATTCTAGGTTTTTTTTTTTTTTTTTTTTTTTCTTTTTGCTATGCAGTTCAGGCTGGCCTTGAGCTCACTTTGTAGCCCAGGCTCTTCTTGAATTTGTAATGATCCTGCCTCAGCCTCCTGAGTGCTAGGATTACAGGCATGTGCCACCATACTCAGCTTCATTTCGTTTATCTGAAAAAAATTATTTTTAAAAATTTGATCTGTTTAAGCTGCATATATCTTTATTATGAATTACTAAATTATTCTCTATTAAGGGTAATTGTTAGATTTTAGTTTTATGTTATCTACTGTATCTTCCAAGTTTTCCAAGTCATTTTTTCAGTGTGTTTTGTAGAAAACTGTGGTTGGATTCTTTTAAAAACCTGAGAATCAATTGTCTTGTGATAGAATTAGTGTTCAAAGTAGTAATTTTTACATTTTAACAACTTTTCCACATTTGTTACTTCTTTGTTGTTTTCAGTCCCTCCTATAGGGACTTTTCTCTTGTCCATCTCCATTTATGTTCTGGAGGGAAGGCATATATATGATTTTCAGTTCTATAAGTAGTAACCTAAAATTTTTTCAAGATATGTTTAACTGATTATAGGAAGAAAACAGCAGTTTTCAGATTCTTCTGTAAGATAAGTACAGTTTGACATTTTGCCTTTCATTTTTCCCCGTGATTTAGAAATCCTAATTTTTCTATATGATCTGGAATTTCAGACTTAATGAAATTTATCACAAAGGATTCTGAAGCCAATTTACTTGCCTGTTTTGAAGGTAGTCTATTTCCTCCTGCCCGAATGGCTTTTAAGGAACAAAACTAAGCATCAGTGTAGGATGAAGGAGTTGTCTCCATTAGAGACATGATGGATGTTTTTAGGACCAAGGCTCTTGAACCTCCTAGCCTCCTAGGCTTGCCCTTAATGACTTGTCCTTAATGATGTTGTACCTGCTCTGGATTTTTACTTAGGAATGTCATTTACCAGAACGCTTGCTTCTGTCTTCTGTTCTTCACATTTATCTTGTCTCCCTCCAATTTTCTTGTCTATATTTTGGACATTTCTTCAGTTTGTGTTCCACATTACTGATTATTCAGAAGGGCCACTTCGGTATTTTTTTCTTCAGATTTAAGAGATTTTTCAAGCATAAGTGTAGAAAATTTAATAAATAACCTGTGTCCCTTTCCCTTAGCCTTATCACATTTTAGTATTTTGGCATATATGCTTCAGAAGGGTTCTTTTTTTTTTTTTTTTTGGAGGAGTAAGTTTAAACTGCTCTATACCTGCTTCTTGCCTTGGTGCAACTACTCCCCTGAATTTGGTCTTGTTCACCTACTTATTATGTAGTTAACATGGCATCATACCGTATAGTTGTTTCTGCAGTTTGCTGGCTCAGTCAACATAACGCTGTTGAAATTTGTCCATGTTGATACTGAGAGCATTTTTTGTTGCTTGGAAGCCCTGTTTGCTTGATGAACTGCAGGTCTGCTGTGGCGCATCTCTCCAAAAGGGGCGACTTCTTGTGACATTGTTGTGTCCCAGAAGTAAATGCTGCTTGGTCATCTTAGTGTACATTACAGTACATTTGGGAGTTGTGTTTGGCTATATTTTGAGTAAAAGTTTCTGTCATGAATCCTGGTTCCTTCAGGTAATGACTTTTTTTTTTTTTTTCGTTTTTGAGATAGGATCTCACGATATCACTAAGTTGCCCAAGTTGGGCATTCTGTTGTGTCAGTCTCCCAGGGTGCTGGGATGACAATCATGTGCTACTATGCCTGGATTCATGTACTGATTTTTCAGTAGTGTATCTGTTTTTCTGTAACTATAAATAATTCCTGTAACTTCGAAGAAGTAAATGTGTCCCTTTCTCCAGGCTCAGGTGATTCTTTGGGAGCGTCATATAAGCAACTTCATTTATTGTCAGTTGTTACTAAGCTATGATTTTATTTGACTTTTAACAATTTCTGTATTATTTCAAGAACCATGTTTCAATAAATTATTTAAATCATAAATAATTCTAAGAAAGGGAGCTCTTTTTTGATACTTTATTAAATCTGTGAAATTTTCTCTTGGCATTATGCTAACAATGTTCTATGGGGCTTTTTATTTTCTGAAAGTTCCATTATAGTGTGCTTTTATTTCTTTCTTGGTCATATTTTTAGTCTAGGCTTTTTGAAGATATTTCTATTTTTGTTGTGGTCAGAATGTTGTGTAAATTTATATGTCTTTTAAAATACTTCTTAGAAATATAGGTAGAATTATACCTCATTAATTATGCTTTCTGCCTTTTCTTCCACTGTAGTTAATTGCCATTCCTGATAACAGGGCTAATAGTTTTCTAGACTTGTCATTTTATTCTTATATTTTCGTAGGGTTTGTTTCTGGCAACAGATGATGGAATCCAGGGCCATGCATGCTAGGTGAGGGCGCTACACCTGAGCTACGTTTCCAGCCCTGTATTCTTGTACTTTTAAAGTACACTATTGAACATATCTTCTAATTATGAACTGTAAAAGAACATATTTTTTAAAACTACAGTAACATTTAAAGACAGTACAAATCCCAGAAAGATAATTAAGCTGTTATTTTTGGAGTATATTCTGTACTATCTAGAATTAAAATAATCATACAGGTTCTGTGTGAAAAATACCAGAAAAATTCTGTGATATTTTTGGTTTATGTTGAACAGTTTTCTTCATCATTAAGTATTTTCAGAGAATATGAATTTTAGTAGCTGTGCAATATTCCAGGTCTTCTCAAATTTGTTAAAAATCATTTATCTACATGCACTTATTTGTACTTGAAGGAGTGTTAGAGATTTATCTCATTCTTTTCATGTTAACTGCTTTGTTACATAAAAATTTATCTCAGTATTGTAAATACTAAACTGCTATTTGATAAGTTTTTGCTTAAAACAATTTTTTGAGTGCTCATAGTAATTTTTTGTCTTAATATTTCCTTTTAGTAAAGAAACAGTGACTTTACATGGGACATTTTGTTGGTATCATGTTGTTTTATTTTTCCAGTTATATTTAGATCTGCCTCAGATCAAATAAAATTTATAAATAACTTTATATTTACAAAATTTTCATGCACATTGTTTCTTTGAATGTAAATTTGTGAGATGTCTAAAACTACTCCTAACTTGATTTTTAAAAGATGGTTAGTATTGACATTTTATATATGACTAAACAAGAGCAAGTAACTTTAGACTTCGGCTGAAAGAGAAGCTTCATTTTTTACTTTATCCTGTTATGCCAGCAGCTGTCTTCATCCACAACTGCATTTTATTTAAATTCTCTTTAACAATTAATAATTGTGTGCCGTGTCCAAATTTTCTGAGAACTTTGAAGATATGCACAGGTTTTGCTATGAGTGATAACTTTGCTGGTAAAGTCAGCTATACTTCCTCAGTTGGGCATCTGCTAATTTTGTTACATAAGATTCAAGGCAACCTCTTTGTGTAGTCCTTTATATGATCATGTACTTTTTGCTTAATTGTTGGCAGTATTGCCATTTTATACTGTATATTATCTTCTCCACATTATTTGGGTAATCTTTCAGAAGTCTTTACTTGTGTAAGTTGTTACTGGTTACTGGTCTCTAGATCTTTCTTCAGTTATTTTTATGTGGTGGTAGGTGTTTTAAGTTTATTCCTTTTCAGATATTGTGTGGTTCATTCTATAATGTATTGAGAGGTGCTGTCATTCCAACCTTTATTAATCTTCTTGAAAAATGTATTAACTGTTTTTAAATTTGGTTTGAGGCTTTCCATTCAGAATTTTGAGCATTCTCTGGTTTCTGACTGCATTTTTTTTTTCACCTTTTTCATTGACCCTTGACTTTTGTTGTTGATTCTTTCTACTTTGGGTTTTTGTTCATCTATGTCTTTTAATAAATTACTAGTTTCACATTTCATTGCTGTTTAGAATGTTAATCTACTTAAAATGTGTGTGGGGAAGTTCCATGATTTCAGCTAGTACAGCATGTCATTTAATTGAATTTTAAACCACCTAAGTTGTCTTCTTTCAGTAAAAGTGACCTGAAACATTTGTGGCTCCTTGTGACCCAAATGATGAGGTAGGTTGGCTAACTCTGCCTTACCTTCTGTAACATACTTGTTACCTCCCCACAATGTTCTTATTTCCTTCTTAGTGGAAGAAAAAGCCAATACCCACCTTCTTCTGGGCATGTGCTTAGATTCTTGTGCACGATACCTTCTATTCTCCAAACAGCCATCCCAGGCACAAAGGATGTATGAAAAAGCTCTGCAGATTTCTGAAGAAATACAAGGAGAAAGACATCCACAGGTAACAAAGGAAAACAGTGTTGGGAAACCTTGGCTCGAAATGTCACATTCATTGCAAAACTAGTTTTGCACAAAATTAGTTGGTGTGTCCTCAAGCCTAGTGCATTCAGTTTGTTACTACCAGCCCACCTGCAGTCAATTATGTATTTCAGAAAGTATTTGAGATTGCTGATCAGTTAGTAAGTATGCCCAGAACCCATTGCATGACTCGTGGATTGAACAAGAGATAACCTTTTTATGAGGCAGATCTAACCAGGCACTTGTGCTTCTGTATCTGTAGCTCCAGTGTATGGAGCTGGTGCTGAATTGACTCTGCAGACATTTCATTTTAGACTCTTATAATTCAAGTTAATACATGAATTTTCTTACCTCCCTTGTTCCACAGTTAAAGGAATAAGGAAAAGAGGAACTACATTACTTTTTTTTTTTTTTTTTGAGACAGGGTCTTACTATATATTTCAGGCTGTCTTGAATTCACTTTATAGCCCAGGCTGGCCTTGAACTTGCAGTGATCCTCCTGCCTCAGCCTCCCAAGTGCTGGGATTGCAGGCATATGCCACTGCATTTGACCGGCATTAAATTTTAAAACACTGATGTGTAGTGTTACAGAATTTATGCACAACATGCGAAACTTTGTGTTAGAGCTCTAAATACACTGAGTTCAAATCTGAATTCTTCAAATCTGACTTCTATCAAAGTAATTCTTAGAGGTAAGGTCTATCAATGCTTCTGGCTGCAACGTAAGAGATTTTAACTACACTGAACCTGAAATGTTTGGTAAGATAATTTGAGCTATGAATGCTTTCTAGGGAAGAAATTTTGGACATTTTATTGAGTGTGCTCTAAGGGGACTTTCATGAAGATAAGATGGCAAGCACAGAATTCAGATTACCAAGTATGAGAATTAGAGGTCCAAAAGCATAACTTTAGTGGAGGGTATAGAAGCTTGTTAGTACCAAAATTTTAAATACTGTTAATGAGATTCTTCCTCAAGTAGATGTTTCTTTTTATTTTGATGAACCTGAACATCACCAGCAGGAACAACATTATAATACAGTCAGGTTCTAGAGGCAGACAGGTAGTAGGAGGCTGGCTTCTCAGAATTGCTGAACCTTCAGTCATTTTTTTTTTTTAAGAGTAGCAAGTATTTACTAAGAGGGACAGAAGGAGGTCCTGCGTGGATGGCCCAGGTAACCTGATTCCCAAGGGAGTTTTATACAAACCAGAGGTGAGATGGGTATGAAACGGGACAAAACAATAGTTAACTAATAAGATTACAAGTATAGTTGCTTAGGTAGTATTGAGCCAATGGAAAATCACAAGGTGGGTGTGAAATGGGACAAAACTGATCAACCAATAAAATTAAAACTATACTTGCTTAGGTAATATTGATTAAATGGGGATTAAATGGGGAAGCGGGTCACCTAGCAAGTACACATGGGACAAACAAGGACTTTCCTGGAAGGGGTGGGTTAAGGTGATTTTGGTTCAACACCCATGGTGATGGATGTCTGTCTTGTCTTTTTGAGACAGGGCTTCACTGTGCAGTTCAGGCTGGCCTTGGCAGCTGTCTTCCTGCCTCAGCTTGTCCAGTGCTGGAGTTACAGGCATGATACCTGTTGTTCATCTCTAGGGGAAGTATAGGAGTGTAGTCACACCTCTGTCCTGAGGTCCTGGCCTTCAACAAATGTGCCTCCAGCTGCCTTCTGCATTGACCTCTTGAGGGCCCAGATCTGTCTGACTGCCTTTATTTCTAAATAACTTAGCTGTCTATAATACTAGTGTTATAGGGGAAATGTTTAATACACCGAGTTCCTGTTCCTTGAAGTTGAAGAATGAATTCTAAGAAACAGTGGAGACTAAGAGTAGGAAAATTTACTGGGAGAAGGAATGGGGAATAGGAATAGCTCCTGAGAGATAGGAGGGGTCCCAGATGGGTTACCAGCAAGCCTGCTTCTCAAAGAAAGTTTTATAGAGCAAAATCATGAGGTGGGTACAACGTAGGTCAAAAATGATTGACCAGTAAGATTGCAAGTGTAGTTGCTTAGGTAACGTTGATCCAGGGATAGGACATATGGGTGATATCATTAACCTTAATAATCTGTAGTTTTAGTTTTAGTCCTAGTTGGAGAGGATGACCCAACCCTAATAATAGGAAATCACAAAAGGTGGTACGAATAATTTCAAACTTCTGTTTATCCTTTAAGGAAGTATGTAAATCTTGCCATTGTGACTTAATCTCCTTCAGATGTGCCTCCAGCCAGTTTGGATGTGCTTTCATCCTTGCACTGATTGATCTCTTGGAGGGCTCAGCCCTGTCTGACTGCCTGTAGGATTTCCACCTAATTTAACTGTCTGTGGTATTCCCCTCTGAAGAGGTACTTGTACCTGCGGTTAGGTGAGAAGGGGTGTAGTTTCCATGTAGCTGCTTCAAGCTAAGCAGGATCAGTGTAAGGGAGACCACAGTCAAGGGCCTTCTCCAGAGAGCTAATCTAATGGGCCTTGCTTGGCCAAAAGTCACGCTGCAGTTGAGCAGTTATAAACACCCTTTGCAAGGTCAATCTAGTGGATCCCGGCAAAGAGGTCTGGAACATTTGTTGTTGGCTCCTCAGCATGATCTCTTGGAGTTCGGCAGCCTCTTTTATCACAAGCAGCTGTAGCACCAGAGAAAAGCAGGTATCTGAGTCTCCTTCCAAGTATCTCAGTGGGACCTCCAAGATGATATAGGGGAAATGCTAAATGTCTGACACTCCAAGTTCATGATCTGAGACGTCAAATGAATTACAAGGAACAACAGAGGCTAAGAGTAGGAAAATTTATTGGGAAAAGGAATGGGGACTAGGAATAGCTCCTGAATGGGTTGCCCTTCAGATAGCTCCCCCCTCCTTATTTTTCAATTGGTGCTTCTAATGTGATAATATTTCTATATCATTTGTCTGAGTTGAACTAATACTGTCTACTATACTGAATGAATGATAAATGCCTGCAAATTGTTATAAGGCTGTCATCCCTCACCTTTTATGGAGTTAGGTAAGATGAAATTGTGTATACCTACAATTTAACAAATAAATAAACATTCTGTTTAGGTGTTTTTAAAGAACAAGTTTTTGTTTTTAACCTATAGACAATCGTGCTGATGAGTGACCTAGCTACTACATTGGATGCACAGGGGCACTTTGATGAGGCCTATGTTTATATGCAAAGGGCATCAGATCTGGCAAGACAGATAAATCATCCTGAGCTGCACATGGTACTCAGTAATCTAGCTGCAATTTTGATACATAGAGGTAAGTAGCAAAGGAAACTTGATTGGCTTGCTTTACAAAGGGATATTACTGAGTTTATAAATTTGTGAAAAGGTGTTTAGGGAGGGCAAGGGGCAGTGAGGAAATTCCTAACTTAAAAAGGCTGGTTGAAGAAGGGTAGAAACATGTTAGGTTGAAGTACCATTTTTCTTAATCACGTAACTTGTGTGTCTGCACTAGTCTGATGAACTGTGTAAAGTTTACAGAAAACTCTACGATGATAGTATCCGTAAGATTCCTAAATGTTCTCACATTGCAATTCATTTCTCACACTGTGCTGGTGAACCTGGTGTGACAGGGAATATCAGTTTGTCAGGTGTTTCTGAGGGTCATCACTCTACAGTATACTGCTTAGGGTGTCAGTCTGTCATTTTCAGTAACCCTACATGACAGCTGTTATATGGGAAGCCATTGTGAAGTCCTTGGCTGTTTGAGTGAGGGCCCCAATGTATGTAAAAAAATGCAGTGAGGAATCCCACAGCACAGAGTGTCTTGGAGTTCTTAGACCTCGGTCAGATCTGACCTCAGGCAGCTTGTTAAATAGGCCCGACATGAAGCAGGATCAGTCTGTCACTTAGTAAGCACACAGTAAATTAGACCTGTATCCCCATTAGTACTCTCTTCATAGTCACTTTGAAAACACACATTTTCTTCTTCTTCCTTTTCTTTGGGTTATTTTAGAACGATATACACAAGCAAAAGAGATCTACCAGGAAGCACTGAAGCAAGCAGAGCTGAAAAGAGATGAGGTTTCTGTACAGCACATCAGGGAAGAATTGGCTGAGCTGTTGAGAAAAAGTAGATCTTTGACTTAACTTTATCAAACTAAATCTATTTTTGTTGTAGGGAGAGTAATTTCTGGTAACCAACAGGAATAGTTATTCCAATGTCTGTGGTACCCAGATCAATCATGTAAATGCTTTGTTCTTGATACTCACATTTCCTCCACTTAGCTTTGGTGAAGGACAAGTTGTACACACTGCCATTTTTGTTTTTAAAGGAAAAATAACTTTGACCCAACTAATTGTGACTTTTAAGGACTGATGTGAAGTGATGTTCTCTGCTGTAACACAAGTGGTGTTCATGCTAGTCTAATTACAGATTGAGATGGGCCAGTTTTCCTTTGGAGTGTGGGTATGGTATTATACATGGTATCTCTACCATACAATTGTGGTTCACTGGTTTACTGTCCTTCTTTTCATCAATATCTGGCAGACCAAGATACTTACCTCATGGCAAAGGGGAATTATGGTGAGTTATTTCTCCTACAATCTATTTCATGAAGCACAGTGTGGGATTTAATGCATAAAGAAGCATTGTCACCAGCATTCCACATGAAGTTTTAAAGTGGACATTGGGCAGTTGTGAGTATAGTACCCACTTGATTATAAATAAAAGTGAACTATGTTTCTGGTTTTATGTAGCTATTAAAAAGGTGATCGTGGTGGTGGTGGTGGGATAAGAATATAACCTTTTGCTTGTCAATACTATCTTAGCATTCAGTATTCTTTACAGCTGTGGTGACAAGAGGTCCTTATACCTAGACTCTAGTTAGACCTTCTGACTCAAAATTAGGGCATTACAAAACAACTAATAATTGTGATGTGTGTTGCTGGTATAGTAGAGCCACAGACTAGATCCTAGTTAGTCCTGGCTTTTTGATTTTGTGATCTCAGTATCCTCACCTATAAATGAGGAATAAAGATTCTAAGTTATGGGGGAAGGAATCTGGTCGTGACTTTTAAATAGACCGACCACTATGTTGAAAGAGATTGATCACACTGCCTCAAAATATGTAAATACAAGATACATAGATTGACGCTTGTACAGCAGTGTTGCAACTAGCCGTTTGTCTAGGAGGGAAAAGAGTTGTTCTAGGCACTGCAAAGGAACATCGATGTTGATACGCTTGTGTGTGTGTGTGTGTTGGGAGGCTGGAACTGGTAAACTGATATTTTTGGTTCTTATGTATATACTGGAAGAATTTTTCATAATAAACTAGAAACTCTACAATAATATTGTATGTATTCCAGTAATCTTTGGGTTACTTGTAGAAAAATAACTTGAAGTTAATAAAAACAAAATAATAGAAACCTTGAGATTCAACTCAAGCATTAGATTAGAGCTAGAATTCTGTATTTTGCAGATGCGAATTTCTTCCTGCTTTCTATCTAGGTTTATTACTTACCACCCAGCTAATTTCATCAGTGAAGTCTAAATCTGAGAGAAGATCAGATTAAGGCAATGTGGCCTTCATTTATCGATTTAAAAACAAATTAATGTCACTCACCTTATGTACTGAGAATGTTTGTACTTTTTCACAATTGCAAGGGTTACTAAAAGTTAAATTTTTAACTCCATGTTTTATTTAAGTTTTAAGTCCTCCACAATGATTGAGCTCATGGTCCCACTTCTGAAAAAATAGTAATTTCAAAAAATCTCTGCATGTGGATAGTCTCATTGAAGTTCACTTACACTGGTGTAAAACAAGGTAGTGAATCAAAAGGAGCATTGATCTCCTTTACTGATTGGTTTGAACTGAAACATTTAAAGTATTGTAAATTTCTCAACGGTACTGTCTTTGGAGTTTTTAGGGTATAAATATAAAATAGAATCAACATTCCAAAATTAAAACATGAAATTCTCAACTGTAAACCTGCACTGGAAAGCTGACGGTTTACTATTTTTATGAATAGTATTGGGAAACTTTAGTTTACTTCTGGGTGCTGAAGAATGAGGCCTGTGGAGACAGCATCAGGATGCTGAACCTAAGCTTGCAGACACACACGTCTTGCTTTGCAGCTTGCTTCGGCAAGTCGTCAGCCACTGTCAGGGCTGCGTTTGCTGTTGGCATCATGGTAAGGTGAGCTTCCACCCCTCAGAGGGTTTATTCTGCAAGTAAGCAAGCTGTATGAGAATTACTCCTTTCACCAGCTTTAACTAAGAAATGATACTGGATTCCTATCTCCTTTTCTGAAGTCTCTTCTCTGGGTGATAGTAGGTGAAGTAATCACACACGTGCTGTGATGATGGTGGGGTGAGAGGTTAGTATCAGCTCACCTTGGAGTCCTCAACTAGAACTGTGAACGTAAC
>RJWT010044967.1:0-11692 GCA_004365215.1 Cuniculus paca
ACACATCAAGTACAAGCATAATAGAATTCCTGGCTTATTGTGATGATTAAATGAAATGAGAAATGTAATTTGCTTTCTCCCATAAAGTAACGTGACATTGACAACATAGATTTACATAAATATTAGTTATAGGTGTGAGTTCTACACTTTCCAGAATTTTTACAGCAAAGCACTGTTTAGAAGGCAAACTCTTACTTTGTAGATCTGAGTATTCTCTTCACAAGCATCTTTCCATTTCCAGGAGCATCTATTCTGTAAATGAGAACCTATAATCTTACTAAATGGATAGCAAACAGTTAGAATGGGACTGCAGATTCACAGTAACTATTCTATCATTTGCCATCACCATAATTTCTCCATCATGTGATTTTACTTTGATCATCACAGCCTAATTGAAACTTAGTGTTATTCCAAATACAGACACCCTTTATAGAAAGCAAGTCCATAAAGATGTAAGGAAAATGGTTATTGTTATCATTCATTGTTAGCTGACTAAAGGCATAACAACATTGCAGGAAAAACATTTTTTTCAGTAATTCTAGAGGAGACCACATTTGTAATTCTAGGGGAAAGTTATGGTTATTCCCAAAAATTAATTCCAATCTACTACTCCCATTGCAGTCCACAGCGAGAATAAAGACACTAAGGAATATTTGTCTTTGTGGGAAGCCAAGAGGGTTCTAAGTCTAATTAGAACAAAGGCTAACTGGAATGAAGTCCTCAACCCAGAGCCAAACCCAGGTTTTGTTAATTTGTGAAGAGGGGAGTGGTTTGGGGACGAGTGACTATGAGAAAGACAGGAAGTAACTTAGTGCTGTGAGCTGGGCTAGGTAGACCTCAAATCACCTCTGCAATTTGCAGAGATAGAGAGATGCAGAAAGAGTAATTTGCATATCACAGATTGGGGCAGTATCTAGTGTTTTGGGGTTGGTGTTTCAATTTTGATGTGTAATCATCACGCCCTGAGATGTCATGGCTTCTTTCTCGAAGCTCAGTCTCAACCCACAGCATGGCATCACCTGCACCACTGACCTGTTGCTTTGCTTTAAAGACTATACATCAGCACCTTGGCTAGACCCATGTGTACTGCTTACGGCCAATTGAGGGGATAAAGAAATATCCTAGCCGGTTCTATACATATCAATGCAAGGAAGTAAGGCCAAATGCTCTTCTAGTAAAGAAAGCCATCCAGGTGGTCCTCCACAAGTAATCTATTCAACTGAAACAGGAAAAAATGCATTATGTGCTGTAGTGGAATAATCTCAAGTAGATATATAATGACCACTGTGCACAGTACCCGTGTTAATAATAAGTACTTACGAATACCTGTGGAAGGAAGGAAAGTAAGAAAGGAGGTTTCAAGGGAGGAAGGTATATATTTATTTATATAACTTTGTTCTTCCTAAAGCAATGAATCTAGTGTTTATGCTTGCAAAAACACACTCAATCGGATTCATTCCAGTAATTACGAACGTATTTAGGAAATGTCAAAGCATGAAAAAGAAGATTTCAAAATGCTTTCATTTTTCAGTCCTGGACATTGAACCTAGGGCCTTTGCACTAAGCTACATCCCAAGCTCTTTCATATTTTTATAAAGTTTAATTTTATAAATTGCCCAGGTTAGGTTTCAATCTTCCATCTTCCTGCCTCAGTCTCCCAAGAAGCTGAAATTACAGGTGTGTGCCACCATGCCAGGTTTGACTCTTAAATGCATACCCTGAAATGTGATTTTAAACAGGTTAAAATTTGCCATTAGCCATGGAGAAAATAAAATGCAAATCAAAACTCATAATGAGCTATTATCTCACCCCACAATGGCAATTATCAAATAAACATAAATAACAAATTTTGATAAAGCTGTGGAGAAAATGGAAATCTAATGCACTGTTGGTGAGTGTGGTGGATTGATTATTGGTGGTCAACTTGTAATAACCAGCTGAACTGAATCAGCGTGGTGCTGGATGTGGATGGCCACCTGATGATTGTTGCCAACATAAAAGGGACAACTAGAGAGGAAGAAGTAGTGTTGTTGGTTATCCATGGTGTTGTTGGTTCTCCTGGAGGAGACTGTTACACTTCTTTCCTGATGTGAACTTGGCTGTTTTCATCATCAGAGGAGCTTGGGACCTTGCTGTAGCTGAGAATGGCTGCTGTTCACTTTGTGGGGAACTCTGTTCCTTACTTTGAGCATCACTTCTTCACTCTGGAGGGGAAGGTGGTATGCTGTTCAATCTCCTGGAGAAGCTAGCCATGCAGGCTTCCTGATATGAACTGAGCAATTCTCATGGTTGGAAGAGATTGAGACTTCATTGTTGCTGAGGATGGCTGTGGCGCTTTTCAGGGGAGCCTTGGTCCTTAATTTGAGTGATGATTCCCAGCTCCAGTGCAGAACCCACAGTCTCCTAGCACAGATCTTTCATCCCACTGGCACAGACTTTCTAGCTTCCACCGTTGACCTTTGAGCCTTCCCAGCGCAGATCTGTGAAACAGACTTGTATGAGATATTGTTGTGGCCTCTAGGCCCCTAGTTGGACTCATGGTGGGCAATGTCATGGGCTCTAGGTCTTCAACTAGACTCCATGCAGGATGTTGCCATGGGATCCAGGCCCTCAACTGGATTCTTTGACTCTCTAGTGTGTGGACAGATTTCCTGCACTCTTTCTTTTGTATTTGAATCTTTGGGTGACCATTATAAAATAATACTATGAATTATGTGTCCTGTATTAAATCATTTTCCTGGCAATCCCTGACTACAACAGTGAGAATGTAAATTAGTACAACCATTGTGGAACATGGTATATGTGTTGCTCCAAAAACTAAAAGTAGATTTACTGTATGATCCAGCAATCCTACTCCTGAATATACATCCAAAGAAAATGAAATCACCAAAAGGAAAATATTCCTCAGATATGTTTCTTGCAACACTATTCAAAAATGGAATCAGTTGAGATGTCTATCAACAAATAAATAGGGGGAAAAAAAGGAAATGGAGCATTGTTCATTCATAAAAATTAAATCCTGTCATTTGAAGCAAATTGGATGGAATGAGAGGATATTAGATGTCTTGGTTACTTTTCTCTCATTGCTGGGACAAAACACCTGACACCCAAAATGAAGAAAGAAAAGATTTGTTTAGCTTATAAATTCTGGAGGTTTCAGTCCGTAATCAGCTGGCTCCAAGGCAGGGTGGCATGACACTGGGGCAACACTTCAGCAACCAGAACAAAAGGGGGAAAACAAGCCTCTTCTGCTCCCTTATATGGTACACAAGCCACCCCACCTTTTGGGGAGGGTGTAGCACTCACAAAATCTGCTTGCCCTCCTTTTCACAGGATGAGGATATTTATAAATAAGAACCCTGGCTCCCTGCTGAGTCTCTCAGTTAAACTTCTAACCTGCTCAAGTTGACACAATGTATCAGCCATAACATCACCTTAGGTGAAGTAAGTCACACACAGAAAAACACATTTTTTCTGTTCTTTGTCACATGTGGATTCTAAAAAAGCAAAAGTCCATCTGGAGGTAGAATAGTTTTTACAGAAGGCTGGGAAAGTGCAAAGCAAATGGGAAGGAGGGAGTCTTGAACCTGTTAGTGCATGGCAGGAATACAGGTTGAAATACCATACAACTCAGGAACTTAATTTTGGATAACAAGTAACAAATATTTTACGTACAGAATACTATATTAAAGGAAACACAGTCGAAAATGAAAAGAAAATCAAAAAGAAAGAGAGAAAGAAAGAAAGAAAGAAAGAAAGAAAGAAAGAAAGAAAGAGAAAGAAAGAAAGAAAAAAATCCTGTCTGCACTGCTTCTTTTCTATCATGCATTTTAAAGCAAAACAAAGGTGTAGCAACCAAGGTTCTCTGCGCTGCTTTTAGGAGTGACCCATCATGAACCTTTGCACTTGTCCTTTTCTGACGTCCAAAGTAGACAAGTCATATGCACATCATTACAATTTACTTCTAGATCATGGAAAGATTAGATATGGAAGGGTCTCAGAACTGTCAACGATACTTTCAATTGCTACTTTTATGACCTGGACAGAATGATTCCCCAAATTCTCAATTTACTTGTTGCTAAAATGAGAGTAAAACACATATGCTCTCTTTTTCAGAGAGCAAGGAGACAGTCCAAAGAAAGAACTCTGAAAACTCTCCGCAGATCGGAAGCTACTGCTCAGTTTGTCTGCTATCGTACTCTTTCAACGCAACTTGCTCTCCTGTGGTCGGCATTCTGGATGTTCTAAATCAGCACAGTGTTGACACACAATTCAGCTCTAATGACAAGAGACTCCAGTCCTTACAGAGGAAGAAAATGAATTGTATACCATACGGTCACACATTTGGAACCTGCTATCTTCAATAATAACATGTTAGGGAAGTATTCATTATCGACTAGAAATAACTTATTTCGACAGTTAACTGTAGTAGAGTTCATTCTGAGTGCTAAGATGCTGACATCAAACAGAAAAGAAGAATAAATACAGTGAGCTCCATTTTCCAGAAGACATCCATCAGTATGGTTTATTTTCAAGACACTGTGTTACTTCTTCTCAATCAGCAAGTTCAAGGTAGGGCCCTTTACAGCAGGAAGTGTCATTCAGCCATTTTGCTCTCCCTGTACTCTGTGCCCTTTTGCCATTCACAGTAAATCTAAATTATTTTAAGGCCACTTCTCTTTTAACCCACAGGTCTGGTTTAATACTCAGAAGTCACCCTTAGGTTACAGGATATAAACCCAGATATTTGAATCTAGGAGAGCTAACCTGCTTTCATGAAGACCTCAGCTTTAGAGTCAGATAAATGTCTTCAGATGCATTTGTGCCGAGCACAGCTAAATGATATGAAGCCAGTTAGGAGATTACATTTCTATGTTCCCTTCGAGCAGATAAGTTTATCCAGGGACCTATATCCTCTTCATTTCTCAGCAGGAGAGAGTATTAAGACTTCGAGCCTAATAAAATGCATAGCAAAGCAATTTCATGGATAAAACAAGAACTGGGCTTGTGGAAAAAAAAAACTGTACTAAGTCTGTCTGTCAGAATTAGTTTAAGAAGCCTGTTGTGCATTAGTATCAGAGATCTTCCTCTGGAAGTAATGTATAAAATGCTAGGATTACCAACAACAAAATGATTGAACTTGAAGCCAGGAGAAAAATCAGGATCTCAAAGGATTTTGATGGAAGTAAAGGAGAGAAAAAGGATGTGGAAATATAGTAAGAATTATCTTTATAGCAAAAATTGAATGCTGTGCACACAACTGATCTGTCTAGTATTAATCAATGCTACATAAAATAAGAACTAAACAAACTAAATATCCTACAATCACACAAATGATCAATAACAATACACACACTACTAGAATATCATAGATTCCCATAAAATAACTGTCTTTTCTGAGAGATAATAAAGCAATAAGTATGCCGTAGTATGATACTGAATTTTATTTTGTTGAAGCATACAAACACAGGAAAAGATTACTTTAAAATTTTTTTTCTCTTTCATGGTCTCTCTCATATATAGTATCTAAGAAATTATCACTCAGACATAATACTAATGACTACCAGAGATTGAGTTATTCGGGCATAGGGAAGCCAGGAGGTGTTGACCAAAAATATGTAAGTACAGTTAACAAGAATATTTTTAAAAGTTTAGATCAGGCAAATACACAGAGACAAAAAGCATATTGTGGGTCTGAGGGCCTGGGAAGAGAAGATAGGCGGTAAGAATACAGAGTAATTAGGTACCAAAGTTTTATAGCTTCTTCATAGAGAGATGGAATATTCTAAAATTGATTGTGGTCATGGTCACACAACACTGAACAAACTAAAAACTATTAGAAATAAACCTTAAATAGGTTGATTATACAATATGAATTGTATCTCACTGAGGATGAGGTTTTTTTAAAATAAAATTGTTTTCCACTAAAATGCATCTATATTGCAGTTACACTGTAACCTTTCAGTTAATAAAGATCATTTTGAACAAAAAATAGAAACATTTGTTATTTGGATGTAGTGACAAAATAATTTTTTCTAGAAAATTTTTGTAAGGTACTTTTAGTTCTTTAATTATTTGAAGTAACTTATAAACTTACGAAAATTTAAGTTTTACCAAAAAATTTCATTTCTTTAAGTCCATTCTACGAATTCAGGTATTATTATAATAAATAGACAACAATGAAAATAGAATTTTAATAATGTGACTAATTCATTTTAAATACTTGTTTACTGAACAAATAAATGTTATGCACTAATGCACAAATAACATCATACACACACATGTACCCATGTGGATAATTCTTTAAAAAAAATTCAGTGAATTTGGAAAAATTGATCCTAAGCAATGAAGACAGTAATTAAGATGGTACACTCTCTTCCCCATCACCGAAATTCATATGCCTCTCTTTATTCAGAATCTAAATCAAACACACTTTAATAAATAAAAACTCATTCCACGTAGTTTACCATTTTATTTTCTGGTAATAATTCTGTGTATCATTAATACACAGAAATAATTCTATGGTAATAATTGTGTGTATTATTATACGTAAAGTATATAATGGGCACAGTAGGGTTTCAATCTTGTTTTTAATCACCTTTAATCAGTCCACAGTTTGACTAGTTGACTTTATTTTTATTTATTTATTTTTTTTTGCAGCACGGGGGATTGAACTCATGACCTCATGCTTGCCAGGCTAGAACTTATGCCACTGATCTAAATTCCCAGTCGACTAGTTGACTTTAAAAAATGAAGATAGTAAGATAATTGTTATGAGGAGGATTTATTGAGGGGGAAGAATATTTAGTACTGAATTGAGCACATTAAAAGCAATCACTTACTTTGGGGATACTAAATATATTAATTGTTTTCATTTTTCACATATATAATGTTTGATGAATAATGTATAAATCTGACCTTAATTTTTATAAATAATTTTTCTCATGACAGTTTATTTTATGTGATTCACTCCTGTTTTTCATGGTCCTATAGCTCCACAACACTCAGAATGGCTTCTATCAGTGTTCCAGGGTTAAGCTAACTAACCGTACCCACATTAAAATAATTCCAGGAAACAGTCCAACTTTAGCTTGGAGGTCTCTGCGATCACACTGATATTTGGTCTTTACAAATGGGAATAAAAGTGAAAGCAATGGTTTGGAGACCCTGAAAAGTCTACCATGTGGTTTTAATTACATCACAGTCTTTGGGAAGCGCTCTAGATATTGTTCAAACTAAAAAATTCTTGACCCTATAGAAACTCAAAATAATCTAACTTGATTCATCTTTCCGCTTATAGCCAAAATTTATTCCAAGAGTCATAAATTTTGATGCATTATTTTCTCCTTGCATTACAGAGTCTAAGTGATAAGAGTAACTAGAGGTGCAATGGACTCTTGCAGTTTTCTGTCCAAGTGGATTGAATGTTATTAACCACATGTGAGGTTGCAGAATTAAACCAGTTAGTGTTTCCCTTGCTGGCCACAGTTTAAAGTTCAGAATTGTGAAAATGTGACTTGGTTCTAGTTAATTAGGTTGAATAGTAGTACTTTTGTGGGGAATTCTGTGGTTAAGAGTCTTATTTCTTCACTGGAATTAGTGAATCAAAAGCGCTGCATTCCAGGAGCAAGGGCTTGGAAACTTCAAGGGATCATTGCTATTTCTGAAGATTAGGTATAGCGAGAAGAAGCAGAGTTGTAACATGAATTTGATTGACATTTTTGAGCCATTGTTCAAGATCTCTTGAGAACTAGAGGCCTTTCTGAGTTGTTATTTCTTGGGTCCTATTATTTGCTAAACCAGATCAGTTGACTTAGGATTTTTCTCGTTTCTGAATGAAATAATCCTGAGATATAGAGTCTCCTAAATCTATCATTTTTCTGGATCATATAGATGATCCTGAATCTATCATTCCTGGCCTCACATTGCATCCCTTTTTCTTCATTATTCAAAGCTTATCCATTCATTGTTGGACTTTCCAGCACAGGGACACGTGTGTTTCTGTGTGTTTGCATGTGCCAATGTGTGTGGGTGAGTGTGTAGGGAAACAAACGTCTGGTTATAAATATCTTTAAAATAGCTAATCTTTTTAGTCACTCTTTTTTAGAGACCAGATTGGGGAATCAGTGGGTGGGATACGAGGGAGAAAGGAGTAACGGAAGGGTGAAAGTAATTAAAAGTATGTTGCGTGCATGTAATAAGTACGCCAAAAATAAATAATTAATAATATGTACTAATAACATTTTTTGAAAATAAATAAAAAACTAACTAGTTATTGTTCTATAACACACATGTGACTTCTGCCTGTACAGATACACTTCAAAAAGGATGTACTTAAATTGGATTTGGCTTCTTTTTCATGAACATTTTCTCTAGGGCCCAGGCTAAGGGGGCATTATTTTCCATGTGGAAGTCTTGGGTTGATGAGATAGTATGAAAGAGCAATGCAAGTCGCACGAGTGCCTCCCAAGACTCTGTTTCTGTATTTGTTTATTCACGTGCAGACAGCTGCTCAGTTTTAAGTAGACAATGTGGGCAAGAAAAGTCTTAATACACTTAACTTCTTAGAATTCAAAAGAATTGAAATTTTAATACCAAGACTCTTGCCACAAGTTAGACATTGCTTTTATGACCTGGGGCAAGTCCGTTTGCCACTTTAGATTTTTTTTCTCCTCTCTTAAACAGAATTATCAAATTATTTAGTCATAAGGTGGTTGTAAAGAGAAAATAAAGGAACATCAATGGAAGCAAGATGAATGAGAAAAATTTATTCTACCTGCTCTATAGAAAGAAAGGAATAGCCCTAAACACCTACAGTGCAGAAGAAATCAGGTTTGCTGTTACTGGAAAATCAACACAGAAAGGAATTACAATTCTTTCTAAAAACTGAAATAAAAATAAAAAGGGTGTGAGAGGAAGAAAGACGGTCATTGGTTGTCTATCTTTTAGACTGCTTTCACTCAATTAAGTTCTCACACTCTTGGTGGTGGGAAAAAGAAAGGAAAGAAACTTCATTGAAAGATAGCACTAACAAAATTGTCACAGTGATTGCTACTTAATAGTTACATGACTTGGTGGGAGTCAGTCAGTAGGAAAAAGGTTCTAGACTTTTCCAGCATCATTTCTCATCTATTTGAGCTTGAGTCATACATCCATCACTAATTGGCTCTATTCTCTCCTTAGAAAATAAGTCAAACTTTCAGGATTTGGGGGTAAAAAGATAGGATCACAACACTCGAGAAAAATCATAAAATAAAAATAAGTAGAATGTGCTGATATGAGATACACAGTTAATTGTTAATAAATTAGATTTCTTTCTTATTTTACTAGACCTATTTCTGACAACTGAAACCTAGGCATGAATTTCTGTTCCCCATTTACTTGCCACTCTTTAAATTGCATAAAGATGTGCTCTTGTGTTTTAAGGAACAAATGTGCCTTTGACGAATGAGCAGAAGTTCACACAGAATCTTCTTTCCTCTTAGGAAAACTGCCACCCTCATTGTCAAAGGGTGGATGGCCCATCACAGATAACCTAGCACTGATCAAAACAAGAATAGAAGATAAATATTTGCACCAAAAGATTTTCTTTCTTTCTTTCTTTCTTTCTTTCTTTCTTTTTTCTTTCTTTCTTTCTTTCTTTCTTTCTTTCTTTCTTTCTTTCTTTCTTTCTTCTTCAATGCTTTTCTATATGTTACTAAAGTACAATTTGGAAAAAAGTTTCCCTCACTTCTTGAAAAATAGAACAAAATAAAATTAAAAGATTTTAAAACCCTCCATTGCCAAACCTGTAGTTATATAAAGCAGATCATTTTACTCAAAGAAAATGTGCGTACTTACAAAAACAAATATTTTCTGATCTCTAATAATATAAGATGGCATCATGCATATTTCCACAGCTGAAAGCAACTCCAATGAGCTACAGACCAATTCCAACCTTCATTCCGCAGCGAAGTCAATCTGAATAACTTCACACAAAGCGTGACTTCAGCTGTTACAGAAGTCAGCATGAATAACAGTGAGCTCTCAACTGACTGGCACACAAAATCTTATTTCTTACTCATGGAAACCTCACACAGCTCAGTGGGAGCTCTTTTCTACTAGTAAGTGCTCCCAGCTGGAAGCAATGATATTCATCTTCACTCATATTCTAATTTGGCAGACCTTTGTTACATGACCCAGTCTAATTTTAAATATCGTCAAATGCAGTAAATCTCTGAGTATTGCATGAGGACTAATAGTCTTCAGTGCAGAAGTAAAACACACTGACCTGGTTTCTTGACCTCCTAGGTACTATTTGTGCTACCCTGGGCAGTTGCTGGTCATTTGCAAGCCTTCAGTTTCCCAGGTATAAAATAGAGATACTCACAGCTGCTTCTCTGGAATGCTGGAAACTTCAAGCAAGACAGTACTTAGAAGTTGTCCCAATGCTTATCACATAAGCATTCAGTAAGTGAAACTTGTCTTGCTTACAGTTAAACTTTGCCTCTCCTTATTTAGCAAATTTAAATGTTTCGCAATTAAAAACTTTGGAATGAAAGTTGAAGTAGATGAAAACCCCTGGGAGAATCTAGTTTGACTTGAATGATCAGTGAGGGCTACTCTATTAAAATGACATAAAAGCTAAGACCCAAAGTCCGTAACAGCAGGGAAACCTCCAAGTCAATGAAAAATGCATGTAATATTTAAACTTCTGTGTCAGATTTAGTTCACTTAACATTATGATCTCAAGTTGCATTCATTGTCCTACAAATGACTGACATTTATCTTTCTTTGAGGCAGAGTAGGACTTCATTGTGTACAAAAACCACATTTTCTTTATCTACTCATCTGTTGATGGACATGTAGGCTACTTCCAAGATTTAGCTATTGTTAACTGTGCTGCTGTGATCATGGGTATACATATATTGTGGCAACATGATGTTTTTAACTTTTTTCGAATGATGTATAGAAGGGAAATAGCTGAGTCTAATGAAGTTTCTAGTTTCAATTGTTTGAGGAATTTCCATGCTGATTTCCAAAGTGCTTGTACTAGTTTACATTCCCACCAACAGGACAGAAGAGTTCCTTTTTCCCCACAACCTTTCCAGCACTTGAAACCCAAGGCATAGATAGGGGAGAAAAAATAAAAGATAGATGATAATAAGTAGGGAGTTATATTTTTCTATAAAGGGAAAGAGATCAAAAGATAAAGGGAAGGGAGAGTAAAGGGAACACAAGGGGATCAGAAATGTAATTAAGATGTGTTATGTACATATACCAACTCCACACAAGGAATGTATTATGTACTGCACACATGTACTAACAAAAAGAAATAAGGGAATCAAGAGACAGATGATGAGGGAGGGGAGGAAAGGAAATGGGATAATAAAAGGAATTAAGATGTATTATGTACATGTGCCAAGTCCCCAAAAGAATTGTAAACATTATGTACTAAAAATATGTGCTAATAAAATAGTAAAAAAATAAATACATGCAAAGACCCTGAGGCATGAAATAGCTCTATAACTTAAGGAACTGAACTAAAGACAGAGTGACTGTCACTCAGGTAGATACATACAGTAAGATACAAAAAGTGCCACAGGACAACACTAGAAAAGCAGGCAGTGTGCAGAGCACAGGAACTAAAATCCAAATGCTTGCTAACTGGTTCCTGGCTTCAAGTAGGTAACAACAGATGATTGAGACTTGT
>RJWT010044968.1:0-11703 GCA_004365215.1 Cuniculus paca
TCAGTCTGGAGGTTTCTCAAAAAGCTAGAACTGGAAGTCCCATTTGGCCCAGCTATTCCGCTGCTGGGCATATTCCCAGAAGAAGTGAAATCATCTTACCACAGTGATGTATGTGCACCCATGTTTATAGCAGCACAATTTGTAATAGCCAAATCTTGGAAACAACCTAAATGCCCATCAATTGAGGAATGGATAATGAAGATGTGGTACTTTTATACAATGGAGTACTATTCAGCTATAAAAAATGATCACATTGAGGCTCTTATAGGTAAATGGATGCGACTTGAGAGCATACTCATAAGTGAAATAAACGAAACACACATGTGTAAACACCGCATTGTCTCCCTAGTGTAAGAAACTGAAAGACTGAATAAGATACAAAATTCCCAATAAATATGGAGAAAAGGTTCTGAAATTCAGTGGTGCTTTTATTCTTTGATTTGATTAGTTTAAGTCCCTTTCCTACTATTTGATTGCAATATGTGAGAAGATAGGAACAGCTCTTTTGAAAAATGGGACACTATGGTAGCTATTGCTGGTTTCTTGTTGTCCGACTTGAAGGCCTGTAATACTCTTTTGTTTTTTCTGGTTTTATATTACTTTGTTATGTTTGAGTTTATTGTGTGTAAATGTATGAACAACCATTTTGAAGAAAGCAAGAGACACTAGAGTAACCATTGTTAATCTCCTATTGTTATGATTTGAAAACCTGTATAGCTTGCAGTGTTCTGTTCTGAAATGCTATATTATGTTTGACTCTCTTCTGTTTTCTTTTGCTTTGTTTTGTTCTGTTTTGTTTTATTTTGTTCTATTCTCTTTAAAATAAAAAAACGAAAAAAAAATCTGGAAAATGGAAACATTTTCAGGAAAGCATAAGTTATCAGAATTAATTTAAGAAGCAGTAGAAAACTTAGTAAGTATAGGAAAAAGTTTTAATGTTTTAAAAAGTTATTGTAAAACAAAGCAATCTTGGAAGTTTAAAATGAATCCTTTCAAATATTTGCAAAAGAGATTACTTCCAGAATATCTGTTTAAGAGACTGTTTGTATTGTTTATTTCTCTCAGATCAGTTTTGGATTCACAGCAAAACTAAGAGGAAAGTACGAAGATACTCCATGTGCACCTTCTGCCATACTAGCGTCCCACATTCTAAACATTCACCAACAGAGCAGTACACTTGTTACAACTGATGAGCTTGCACTGACACTTATTGTCACCCAAAGTCCACATCTTACATTTGGGCTCGCTCTGTTGTACATGCCATGGCCTTGGACAAACATATAACATTTCCACCTTGATCACATCTTACAGAGTATTTTCACCGCCCTAAAAATCTTCTGTGTTCTAACTGTTCATCTATCTCTTCCTGCCCTAACGCATGCCAGTCAGTGGTCCTTTTATTGTCTCCACAGTTCTGCCTTTTCCAGAATGTCATATAGTTAGATTCAAATATCACACGGCCTTTTCAGATTTCTATTTTCACTCGATAATGTGAACTTGTGTCCTCTGTGTCTTTTCAAGCCCTGATAATCCATTTCTGTTCAGGTCTGAATAACATTACATTTTCTGAATATACTATAGTTTACTTATCTATTCACTAACTAAACGATACCTTGCTTGCTTCCAAATTTTTGGAATTATAAACAAAACTGCAATAAAGATCTCTGTGCAAGTATTTGTGGGGATATAAGATTCAATTCCTTTGGGCAAATACCAGTGAGTGTGATTGGTTAATCTTATGGTCAGAGTACATTTTGTTTAAGTATGTTTTGTTTTTTGAGAAACTGGCAATGCTATTATACATTTTGTATTCATTTCAGTAATAAGAGTTCTGATTGCTCCACATCCTCCTAGTGATTAGTATTGTCAATGTTGTGGAATTTGGCCATTCTCCAATAGCTACGTAGTTGTATCTTATTGTTGTTTTAATTTTCATTTCTCTGATGACACTATGCAAAGCATCTTTTCATATGCTTATTTTGCATCTACATGAGAATTGATAAAAATAAAGTAAATGTTTACATCTTAAAAAATTATTACAGTAAAAGACACATTGCCATTAATCTCCCTCATAATACTTCCCCCAGCTCCAGATAGACTTATTCCATCATTCTTACCACATTCTCAAGCAGTTCTGTTAAGTCCTTTTTCATGAATGTCTTTAGTTGAGCAGTCCTGGCTACCTTGATGTCCTGATTCTATTCAAAACAGTTACCTTTCATGGTCATTTTGATTTTGGAGAGAAGCCAGAAATTGCACGATGCCAGATCCGGTGAATACGGTGGATAGGGACACACTGTAATGTTTATAAGTGCTGCCTTTTCATATGGATGACACTTGGCAGCAGCATTCACCACAGTTCTGATCACATCTCTTAAAGACGCACTAAAGGACTTCTAGGATGGCTTCAGAAAGTAGTAAGAGCAGCAGAATAAGTGTATTCCAAGTGAGGGGGAGTATTTTGGAGGACACTAATGGTGATGTGTCTTTCACTATAATAATGTTTTAAAAATTTAAACATTCACTGTATATTTTGATCACTTCTGTATAATTTCTTTGCTGAGGTGTCTATTAAGCTCTTTGGCTGCTTTTTTAGTCTGGTTTTTTGCTTTCTTATTGGTCAATGTTAAGAATTCTTTATGTATTTTAGATTACAGTCTTTTATCAGCTATGTTTTAAAATATTTTTCAACTTTGGCTTGTCTTTTCATTCTCTTCACAATGATGTTTGTTTGTCTGTTTGTTTTGACAGAGAAGAGATTTTTAATTTTAATGAAATCCAGCTGACTGGCTTTTTCATGGATTATGCCCTTGGTGTTTGTTATATCTTAAGAGTCATCACCAAAACCAATGTCATTTAGATTTCCTCCTGTGCTATCTTCTAGTTGTTTTACATTTGTGTCTGTGATCCATTTTGAGTTAACTTGCATGAAGGATGTAATGTATGTTCATTTTGCATGGGGATCCCTTTGTTTCAGTACCCTTTGTTGAAAATTTTTTTCACTATATTGTCTTCACTTCTTGTCAAAGATCAGGTGGCTATACTTATACTCATCTTCTGGGCACTCTATTCTGTTCGGGATTTTTTTTTTTCCTACTCATTTGCTAATACCACACTGTCTCGATTATTGTAGCTATGTAGTGAATCTAAAAGTTTGATAGTTTCAGTCCTCTGACTTTGTTCTCCAGTTCTTTTTAATTATTCTAGCACATAGGAAAAAAGGGAAGATGTATTTTTAAAGACTATGTATGATAACAAAACTAACAAAAATTAAATAATGATTAAAAAAATTGAGATCATTCCCAATTCTAAATAAAGATATGAAATGTCCACAGTATATTTTGAAGACATGACAGCAACTTTCAGGATTCAAAAGCAATTACAAATTATTGCCCTGTTTCAGGTGGTGTTTTATGATCTGATCATGTATTAACCCACTTAATTCTCACAAGAATACCATAAATTAGGTGAGCCCTATTTTTTACCCCTTTTCCAGGTGAGGAAGTCAAAGTATTAGAAAATTAGGTAACTTGGCTAAAATCATATAAATGACAAGAACAAGGCCAAACTCCACTCTAGGCAGTTTAGTTTTTGCCATTAGCCATACTACCTTTTATGCCCGTAGATCAGTAGAAGAAACTAATGTAGAAATTTCGATAGTTCTGAAAAACCATGTGATAACATTCAGAATCCATTCTTGAATTTAAAAAAAGGATTTATGCTAGAAGAGAAGGTTGTGTTATTCTTAATATAGTAAAGATTGTTTGTCTAAAATTAGTATCTCGCAGCATAACAAATAGGGAGAGAAGAGGAATTCACACTGAAGTCATGTGTGAGGCAAAGACTCTCATCCCTAGCGACTGTTGCCTTGGCAGTACTGCTGCCTGCATCAGACTTGGAGTTGTAGAAAAACAAACAGTTTAACTCTTGAAAAGGGGCAATAATGTGACAGATGACATGATATTCTCCCTGTAAAATTAAAGGGAATTCATTAAAGATCTGAAAGCAGTGAGTGAATACAATATAACTAGTATACAGAAAATAAACAGCAACATTTTAGCTTTCCGTGTATCATAAAGCACAAACCCAAATGCCTGATGGATAACCCAAGTTCATGGCTTCTCCTCATACAGGAATATACTGTTCATGATAGCAAAAAGACATAAAATAAAATTTAATGACAAACATAAAATTTTTATGTTGAAAACTATGAAAGCTAAATGAAGAAAAGTACAGTATGTTCCAAGAACATTTGGACAATAAGTAGGTGATGCTACATCAGAACATTTAGAACAATGGAATAAGGAGGGAGGACTTTTGCTAGTGCTATTGGTAAGATATTAAAATCATGTGGTAGTTATGGCAATTTAAATGGTAAGTTTCTGTTTCATTTCATGGAAGACTAGCTAGGTCATTATAAAACAGAAGTATGTACAAGGATGCATAGCATTCTATCCTGTCATTCATTCATTCACTCATTCACGGAAAAAATAGTGCTGTAAGCACTAGTCGCATTACAACAGTGGCAGTGAACATAGTGGACAAATCAGAATAACAGGCAAGAGAGTCAGGCATGATGGCACACACCTGTAATCCCAGCACACAAAGATTGCTGTGAGTCTGAGGCCAGCCTGGGCTACATAAATGAGTTCAAGGTGGGCCTGCATGACATCATGAGACCCTGTCTCAAAAAAAAAAATATATATATATATATATATATATATGAAACTACGATTTGTTTTCATTGTATTATATGTATTCTGGTGGAAGAGAGAGTACAAAATATATCAAAAATTAACAAGAAAAGAAAAGAAAATTCTAGTATGATGGTGTCATTGTAACACGAGGAAGGGACATTCAAAGTTGGAAAAATCAGCCTTACAGCAGACTAATCAAATCACATATTTTCCTGTAAAAACTTAAATGTATAAAAATGTTTGAGAAGTCCCCAAAAAGTCTACAAACTGGTACAGATGTTACAGCTGTTTATCCTTTGGAGGACTACTATAGGAGTGAGGAGAAACAAGATTTTGGATAATACCAAAGTTTAAGAATAAGTGTTATTAAGTCGAAAATATCAGAAATAAAGTGTTTTGAAGCTAAAAAAAAAAATGAATAGCTAGAAGGAATGAGCCAAATTATCAGGCTTGACATGGTCAAGAAACAGAAAGATCACCAGCATGGATGGAGTAGAGGGTAAGGGGATGATATACAACAGCAGATTGAAAGGAGTTAGATCTTGCAAGGCTTTGACCCCAAGATAAGGAATTTGGATATTATTTTTTTAAACTCAATGAAGAAAACTTTGGGAGATTTCTAAGAAGAAAGTGACATAATCTAATCTATAATTCCTAAAGATCGCTCCTGTTTCAATTCATGGAATAGATTGCAAGGAGGCCAGAACAAAAGCAGTCGATGCAGTTTGGAGCTTATCAGAGATGAAAGTGGCTGGACTACAGTGGCAATAGTGAGATTCTAAATACATGGATGGATTTGAGGTATTTTTTGGAGGAAGAAACAAAAAGAATTACATTGAGATACTGGGAAAAAGAAATGGATCAAGACTAAAGTAACTGCTCAATGACTTTAGGAAGTCTGGAGAAAGATCAGGATTGGTGTTAGTATGGAGAATCAAGTTTCAAACATAGTAAGCTTGAGATCTTTTTCAGACATTTTGAGGAAATAAGTAGGCAGTGGGCTATGCAAGTGCTGTATGGTGCTCTGATACGTTAAGCTCAAGACTTCTGTTTTGGGCAAAATCAGCATATTGATGATGTTTAAAGGCAAGGCACAGACAAGAGTGTTAAAGAATCAAAGACATTCTGGAAAGCTGCTCTGCAAACTCTGGCATTGGAGGGCAGGCTGAAGGAGAGCAAGACAGCAGTGAAAACAGGGAAGAAGCAGCTGGTTGAAGAAATATGAATGGTAAATAAATACATGAAAAAATGTTCAGTATCATTGGTCATTAGAGAAATGCAAATTAAAACAACTCTGAGATTCCATCTCACTCCAGAAAGAATGGCCAGGATCAAGAAAACCACCAATAATAAATGCTGGAGAGGCTGTGGGGAAAAGGAACCCTTCTCCACTGTTGGTGGGAGTGTAGACTGGTGCAGCCACTGTGGAGGTCAGTCTGGAGGTTCCTCAGAAAGCTAGGATTGGAAGTCCTATTTGACCCAGCTATTCCACTGCTGGGCATATTCCCAGAAGAAGTGAAATCATCTTACCACAGTGATATATGTGCACCCATGTTTATAGCAGCACAATCTGTAATAGCCAAATCTTGGAAACAACCCAAATGCCCATCAGTTGAGGAATGAATAAACAAGTTGTGGCACTTTTATACAATGGAGTACTATTCAGCTATAAAGAAGGATCACACTGAGGCTTTTATAGGTAAATGGTTGCAACTTGAGAACATACTCATAAGTGAAATAAACCAAACTCACATGTGTAAACCCCACCTTATCTTCCCTAGTGTAAGAAACTGAAAGATTCAAGAAGATACAAAATCCCTGATAAAAATGGGGAAAAGGTTCTGAAGTTCAATAATGCTTTTTATTCTTTGATTTGATTGGTTTAAGTCTGTTTTCTACTATTTGATTGCAATATGTGAGAAGATATGAACAGGTTTTTTTGAAGAGAACACAGGACATTAAGATAGCCATTATGGATTTCTTATGGTCTGATTTGAAGGCCTGTAATTCTTTCACTCTTTTGTTTTATCTGGTTTTATATTACTTTGTTTTGTTTGAGTTTATTGTGTGTGCATGTATGAACAACCATTTTGAAGAAAACAAGAGACAGTAGGGTAACCATTGTTAATCTCCTATTATTAGGTTTCAAAGACCTGTATTGCTTGCAGTGTTCTGTTCTGAAATTCTTTGTTGTGTTTAATTCTGTTCTGTTTTGTTTTGTTTTGTTTTATTCTCTTTAAAATTAAAAAAAAATTAAAAAAAAAAAGAAGCAGCCGGTGAGGTTCGAAGAAAACTGTCCAGACATTAAAGCTGAGGGAAGAAAGCATTTCATGGAGACCAGAATATTCCAACTGTGCCAAATTTTGAGAATTCATATAAAAACAAAAGAAAAGTCATTGCCTAGCTTGAAAACAACAAGATTAGTAATGTTGGTTTGCACAAGATTCCTACTGAATAAGAGGTGAGGAAGTGGAGACTACTACTTTTGAAAACCTTTTCAACAACTAAAATGTCATTTCAACCATTTCAATACAAAGTAAGTATTTCACTTGTTAAAATTTACAGTTCAAATCAGTTGGGAGAAGAAAGATTATTTTATAAATGATCTTTGTATGATTTATTACTTCTTTGGGAAGAAACTGAAGTTTTACAAAAAAGAGACAGAGTAATACTTCAAGAGTATAACAAGTCCCTTTCCAAACGGGAATATTTTATTCTGTATTGTAGGTACACATTTTTTTCCTAATTTTTCCATAATAGACTTCTTTTTTAGTCAACAATATTAATATCTTTTTTGAAAACCACTATTTTGACAGACCACTAGATTCAAGACTTAATTAATTCAAAATGCAACAATCTATTGGCTTTGCATTGGTAGTCTGCAGTACATATAGAAAGGTGTGACATGTGAAAACATTGAGTTTTAGCACATGGTGGGCAAGGTGAATGTCATAAGTGAAATATGAAGAACCTAGGACCAGTCAAAAGAAGGGCTTATAACTCTGGGGTACTGGTTAGGGAAAACTCTAAACATGAAAAGAATTGACAAAAGGAATTGACATGGCAATTAGATCATTATGAATAACATCATTGGAGTGGTAAAGCGGAACTTATCTATCCCTCTTTGAGTAACTTTGTTGGAGAAATACACTGGATGCTTTAGCTAATCCATGGTTATACTAAGAGTACTCCATGTAGTTAGAAGTGAGGGAAGCCCAGGAGGCTCCCCTTGTTTCCCCCTGGGTATTCTTGCTTATTTAAATAGAGAATAAGCAGGTAGTCTGTATAGCTCAGAATATGTAAATTGTGCAGCACGTATGTCTCCAGTCACCATAGGAAATCACAATCAGCTATTGCACACCGCCATGGATTCTTTTTGAATCTTGTTTCCAGAGCTCAAATAGTTTGTATGAGTCCAATTAGGGGGGTTAACTCCAATTAAGTTAAAAGAAATGTGGTTAGTGAAAAAGGCCATAAAATGGAGACTTCAGAACTGGGATTGGGTGGAGACACCACTCCTCCACGTGACACAGTGCCTTTTATTGCTGTGGATTTCTGAGTCTTGCTGCATCAGTCTGTTGTTCAAGTTGAAGTCCACCTGGTACTGCATGAGAAGGATTTGAGTTTCTGCATCTGACTCAGTGCAGGATGTAGGGAGCACTTCCTTAAAACTGAAGCAACTGTTTTCTGGCTGTGAAGGAGTAAAAAGAAAAAAAAAAGTGTGTGAGCAAGAGATGACTCAAAATCCTGATTGTGTCTAGCTCAGAAATGATGACTATAGGCTATTGTTAGCTACTGTCCCTGGCTTTCCACATAGTCCTTAGGCAAGTGGAAATGATCTGATGAGGACAGTGTATGACTATATTGATTCTTTCAGGAAACCATGAAGTTGCCAGTTTGTACTTAGACACAGAAAAAGTTTTTAAAATGTCAGTGGCATTACTCACACATCTTTTTTTGTTGTTGTTATTCATCTCCTTGTGCTCTTACCCTCAGACAGAGACTGACATAAGTTTCTCATGATCCTGGTTAAAAAAATACAATACACTTCTCATTTTAGCTCTCAGATTCTCTAGTGGTGCGTTTCAAGATTTCTCAAACTTCTTCAGTTTGTAACCGGAAGCTAATGCCAACAAGATGTCTAGGTGGTTTTAGTACATTTATGTGTGTAGAACCTTCATTATATAACTTATTTTCTCTTCTTGTTGCTAGAAAGCCTTGTTTTCTTCTTCTTCCTCTTCTTCCTCTTCTTCTTCCTCCTCTTCTTCTTCTTCTTCTTCCTCTTCTTCTTCTTCTTCTTCTTTTTGTTTTGTTTTGTTTTGGTACCAGGAATTAAACTCAGGACATTGCACTGGCCAGACAGGCACCTATGCCACTCGGCTATATCCCCAGTGAAAGCCTTATTTTCTGCTTATATTCCCCTTTACTTTATTTTATGTAAATAGATGATTGCTTGGCTCCATTTTCCATTTCATTTCAGATGTTGGGCTCTAAGCAAAGCACAACAGGAGCCTAGTTCTGTCTCAGTTCCAAATTCAATTAATGTGCTTCTTCATTAGATGAAGGAAACGCCTCTCCTAGAGCTGCTCTTTGGTCTGGTTGTTCTGCTGTCTGTGAGTCACCTGGACCGAGCAAGTGGGCCCTGTTTGAACCAAGCTTTCTTGTCCTTCTTCTGGCTGTCATCTTTTTCCTCTCTAACCACTCTGGATAATTTTTATTCTGATACCTCATGTGCACCTTGGGTTATTTGCTGGGCTTCCTCAGACTTTCTTCCAGATTCAGCCATCCTCTTCTCTTTGGCACCTTCCCTGATCTTCCAAGGGGAATAGCAAGTTCATTTGCATACTTCTGTAGCAACCTGGCCACAAAAACCATAAATAACAGCAGCAGATCACTGCCTGCATTGCTTTTTCACTCAGTTTTTAATGTGCCCTATTGAAACATGTTCCTCCAAGCCATCAGTTTCAAGATGATTTGTGATCAAGAGTTTTCTGAACAACTTGCAGAGAAGATGAAAGTTAAGAATTCATACTTATTTGAAACTTACCTTTGTGGCTTAAGCATGCCTTCTCTCTGTGATTCTCAGTAGTACCTCAAATTCCCCTCTATTCTAGGCATAAAAGAACCTCTTACTGACCGAGATTCATACTCTATGTACTTACTTGTGCTTTCTAATTCTTACTTAACATTTGACCAACCATAGGTTTCTCTTTATCTTGGAAAGCTTTGCTTTTTAAACAATGTATTTTTAATATTATAAAATAAATGTATATGTGAAACACTAAGAAAATATAGAAAAGCTCCAGTGAAAAGTATAGGATAACTTGTAATCTCTCCATTTATTAATTGACTTATACTTTTTAAGGCCTTTTTATTATAGTAACACAACACTGTTTATATCTTCTTTTCATTCAACAATTGATATTTTTCCATATCAGTAAATATTATACTGCAATTTGTTAACAATGCAATCATTAGTATTCATATTATATAATGTACAATGCACTCTAATTTAATGAACTATCACCCCTTTGTTGAGCATCTAGGTTTTTGCAATTTATTGACATCATTAATACTTCAATGAGCATCTCATAGAGTTTGTGTGCATCTTAACTCTATCAAGACACTGTTTTCTCATGGATTCGAGTTCCATACTATCCCCTCTATTGTTCTCATTTGCTTTACTAGTTAAATGGGAAAGTATTTTTATACTAGTGTTTGTCTTCTTTAGGCCATGCCTATTTTGGAGGTATACCCCGAGATTAAAGTTGTCTCCAGCATTTTACACAAATTTCCCTGATAGCTACCTCCTGTTGCAGTACGCCTGTCCAAAATTGGTTAACAACATGCTAGAATTTTAAAACTTCCTCCTCATAAGCATTTGTACTAAAAGACACACTAATTTGCTACTCACAGCATGTCTAACAACAAATATTTGTGGGTTTTCCCCACACTATGCAATTCTCCAGTTCTCTGTAGACACCAGCTGGATGTCCAATAATTCAATTCTGACACTAGCTACCCAGAGTTAGCATTGGACCCCACCCATGAAGGATTCTGTCTCTAACAAGTGTCCCTCACCTCACTCCAAGAGCAAGTAGTGGGTTTCCAGATTACCCACAGTTCTGTCCAACTTGTATACAAATTGGTGGTTTGCACAACCCCCTCCTCAGCAGCAATAGTTTGCTAAAATGGCTCATAGTCTTTAGGGAAACATGATTACTCATTTATTATAGAAGATTATAAAGTTTACAAATGAACTTCCAGAAGATGAGGAAGTATATTGGGTAAGGTTCAGAGGGTTCAAAATGCAAAACCTTCTATCCCTACAGAACTGGGGTGCACTGTCCTCCAGAACATCATAAATTCATTCACCAACCCAGGAGCTCTCCACATCCCTTTATTTCTGGAGGCTATTTTTTTTTAATTTTTTTAATTTTTATTTTAAAGAGAATAAAACCAAGCAAAATAAAACAGAATAAAGCCAATCAAAGTAAACCAGTATAAGTGACATAAGGCTTCCAAAAAAGGAAATCTATAACGGTTACCATAATGCCCCTTGTTGTCTTCAAAATAGCTGTCCATATCTTCAGACATAATAAAAATCAAACAAAACAGAATGGAATAGAACCAATAAAAACAAAATAATGAATGCAATAAAGGACTTCCAAACAAGATAATAGTAAATCCAAAATGGCTACCAAAATATATCTTGTTATCTTTGAAATAGCTGCTCATGCCATCAGTTATAATAAAATCAAGCAAAGCAAACAGAATGAAACCCAATCCAACAAAACAATGAAAATGATACAGGACTTCAAAACAAGATAACAGGGAATTAACAATAGCTACCACCTTCAGAAGGAGATCCCCCATAGATGCCACATTGCATATTGTTATCCTCTGAATAGATGATCAGACTACTGGCTTTAGACCTGCAAAGTTAATGAAACACTAAACACTACAAGCATTAAATTGTATTTTACCTCAATAGCTATCATCGCAG
>RJWT010044969.1:0-11712 GCA_004365215.1 Cuniculus paca
TTCTAGGAATCACTTTTGGAGTACTCTTTCTCTTTCAATTTCATTATAGAGTTTGAGGATTATTGATGTTAGATATTCCCTGATGTTTGTGCTTAATTCATCAATGTATCCACTGGGCCTTAGGCTTTCTTAGGTGGTAGGTGTTTTATTACTGCTTCAGTTTCATTGATTATCATTGGGCTTTTCAGGGTTTTTAAATCTTCTTGGTTCTATTCTATTAATTCATATGTATCTAGGAATCTATCCATTTCTTCTGAATTCTTCAATTTATTGGAGTATTATACAACTTTTCAAAGTAGTTGCTAACAATCCTCTCGATTGTTGGTGGTGTCCGCTGTAATTTCATCTTTTTCACTTCTAATTACATTAATTTGGGTCTTCTCCTCTCCCCTTTTTTTTCCTTTCCTTTTTTAGTATGATTGGCTAAAGGTTTGTCTATCTGGTTTATTCTTTCAAGGAACTAGGTCTTCACTTCACTGATTCTTTGTATTGTGTTTTTAGTTCCAGTTTCATTAATTTCTGCTCTGTTCTTTATACTGCAATTTTCTTCCTTGAACAATCTTTGTATTTGGTTTATTTTTGTTTTCTAGGGCATTGAGGTATACCAATAGGTTATTTATTTGCACTCTGTTTTTCTGATGTGCATATTCACAGCTATGAACTTCCCTCTTAGGACTTCTTTCATAAGTTCTAATATCTTATATTGACAATATCATTTAATTCTAGGAACTATCTAATTTCTCCTCTGACTTACCAATTATTTGTATTAATGTCCATGTTTGCATAAATTCTTTAGTTTCTTTTGTCATTGATTTCTCATTTCATTGTGCTATGATCTGAAAATGTGCCTGGAATAATTTCACTTTTTTTGCATTCATTTAAGCATGCTTTATAAGCTCACATGTGATTTATTTTGAAGAAAGTTCCATGTGCTGCTGGGAAGAATGTGCATTCTGATGTTGTTGGGTAGAACATTGTATTTGCATTATTAAGTCCATCTGTTCAAAAGTTTAGTTGAACTCTGAAATTTCTTTGTTGGTATTTTTGTCTAGTAGATATGTCTTTTCTTGATGATGGCACTTTAAGGTCCCCCACTATAATTGTGTGGATATTTATCTAATTTTTATATACAGTAGTGTTTCACGAAGTTGCCTGTGCCAGTGTTTGGTGCATGTATGTTTATAATTGTAATCACTTCCTACTGAATTGCTCCCTTAACCAATATATGGTGATCTTTGCCTCTTCTGATCAGTTTTGACTTGAGGTCTACATTGGTTGAAAATAGGATAGCTACTCCTATTTTTACTACGTTCCCATTACATGGAAATTTTGTTTTTAACCTTTGATTTCTAGTCTATGAATTTCTTTTTGGATTAAATGTGTTTCTTCTATATAGAAAGTCATTGGATTTTGTTATTTTGACCCATTATGGCAATTTATGTCTTTTGATTGGGGAATTGAGACCATTCATATTAAAAATTATTACTGAAAAGTATTGATTTATTCCTATCTTTGTATTGTTTTCTGGTTGCTGATTTTGTTTTCCCCCCTTCTGCTTAGCTGTATATCCTGCCTACTGCATTCATGCCACTAGGCTATTGGGCATTGTTGACTGTGTTGTCTTTTTCTAGCATATCCTGGAGAATTTCTTGGAGCACTTGCTTGGTAGCCATGAATTTCTTAAGGCATTCTTTGTCATGGATCTTATTTCTTCATCAGTTTTCACAGATGCTTTTGCAGGATTTTTAAGTCTGGACAGGAAGTTGTTTTCCCTTAGAGCTTGAAACTCTTCACTCTACGGTCTTGGTCTTCGGGGTTCATGTTGAAAGTCTGCTATAATTCTAGTGGATTTACTTACACAAGTGATTTGTTGCTTTTCTCTAACATTTTAAAATCCTGTCCTGTTGGACTATTAGGATTCTGACTATTCAGTGTCATGGAGAGATTATTGTCTAATCATGGCTATTTGGGGTTCTAGATGTCTCATTTATCTGTATGTTAAATTCTCTCCCTGTATTTGGAAAGTTTGCTGTTATTATTCCTGTAAACAAATATTTATGCCTTTTATTCTGTCTTCTAATTCTTCACTAATTCCATTTAATCTTGGATTAGTGTGTTTGTTTCATCTACCAGTGGTTGAATCATTTTTCATGTTTTCTTGTTGTTTTTCAGATATCTCTGACTATATGGTCACAGGTATTGATTGACTCTGTTCTCTAGTTTTGCCACTCTGCCCTCACATTAATCACTTCTGTTGCTACTGTGTCCTCACATTGATTACTCCTGTTGCTCTTTCTTTCTTTTTTTTTTTTTTTTTTGTATGAGGAATTGAATTCACGATCTTGTGCTTGCCAGGCAGGAACTGTGCTGCTGAGCTATTTCCCTGGCCCCTTGTTGCCATTACTTTCAACAGAATTTTTAATCTCCAGAATATCTGTTGGATACCTTTCCATGCACTCTAACTTTTTGCTAACCTGGTCATTCATGTTTTGTATCATTTTGTTTAGCATTTTGTTTAGTTTTTTATTAATGTCTTCTGTATGCTCACTGATCTTTTTTTAACTAAGTTCATTGTCGGTCTAGTTACATCTTCTCTGAGCTTGCCTAGCACCTTATTAATCTGTTTTTGTTTCCTCTTTTAACATTTCAAACAATTCAGCTGTGTGGCTTTTGATTTTCCCCCTTCAATTCTCTAGAGATCAGCTTTGAGGGAGTTGGGAGTTTGGAGAGGTGTTTTGTTGCTATATCATCTCATATTTCATGTGTGTGTGTGTGTGTGTGTGTGTGTCTGTGTTCATTGACAGAATGTTGTGTTTTGCTTACTTCTTTGTGGGTCTCATAACTTTGTTGAAAGTTTAACATTGTGAACAGGACACTAGAAACTAAGACAAATAGTATGACTGCCTGGAAATGGGTACACCTGTTCTTCAGTTAGACTTTCAGCATGAAGCTTTGTGACTAGCTGAGCCAGATCTGAGTTTTGCGGCTACTATACCTTATGCTCCTCAACAGACTTCACTTTGTGTTTGGGATAGTGGCTGGTTTGCAGTTGATACAAATTCCTGCTCTGTGCTCCTTAACACTTTTCCTGTGCCCCTGGTTTAGAGTGGCTTTCTTTGCAATTTTTCCAGCAGGTTACTGCAGCACTGTTATTGGGTGTCAATGGTCTGATGATAGAGGGCAAAATCAGGGTTTTCTGTTGCCCTGGTACAATTTAATGTCACTGAATCTTGGGGGTTTTCTCAGTGATACTTTATCTCAGGGGTGATCATCTCTTGTAATCTGTCTCAGAAGGTTTCCTGTGCCTACTGCGATGTAGACAGTGTTTTCCTTTTCCTGGCCACAATGGCTGTTAGCCTATGAACAGTGTATGTTAATAGTCACTGCTCTCTCCCCACTAACATAGGCTTTTTTTCACAAGGAGAACATACAGGAGGACTTTCTGGATCTTCCTGGAAAGTGCCCTCAGCCCTTCTCTTGAATCTGGGCTCACTGCCTCTTGTCTTGCTTGAAGTCTGCCCACTGAAGAGCTGTGGGGAACAGGCTGCATGAAGTGAAAATTCACCTTATATTTTTAGTTGCCAGAAGTTCTACATTCTCCAACTTGCCTACTTCCACATTTAGAAATGTTTCTTTAAAAGTTTTAGCTGAACTCTTCCTACACAGGCCCATAAAGCCACAACTCCCATCTGTGATCATTCAGGTATGTGATTTAAATCTTCTTCCTTAAAATTACCCTGTTCTTTCTTCAACTTCAGGTCAGCTGGTAGACCTCTGGTCTCTGTTGGATTCAAAACAATTATAATTTTTTAGATCATGCTTTTTCTGACTATTAGAATGTAATCAATGCTTTGTCCGGTTTTTATTTTCTAAGCAAAAGCCAGAAATTCCCAGTACATTTTTCAATGAATGTATAATAACTATTTAAAGCCCATTCTTATCCACTTGGAATCACAGAGTTTACTATAAGCACTCTATGTATCAGAATGTCCTGGAATAAAACTGGTTGGTAATGAAAGAAAACTGGAACCCAAATTGTACTCCTGCTCTGCATCTAAATCTGTGTATCCTCTAGGAAGTGACTTAACATCTTATCTGCAAATTAAAGACATCACAACACACTGATCACTAAGCTCCGTTGTCTGGTTTTGACTGTTTCATTTTTTGGTACCAAATCGTATTTTCATAGGATATGAGGTATATGTCTGTCCTTTACTGAATGGACAGTTGAAATTAAAACCCAGAAAGACAAACTTTCCTTATAAGCAAACTACTTTCTGGTAGCAAGTTAGATTTTAATCAGTTGCTCAAAATGCTAAGCATGACTTTAGGAAATGTGGATAGTGACCCCCAAAGAGAACCTGTGTTTTACGACATTAATTTCAACAATTTATCAAATTATGGAAAAGTATAGGTCTACATACTGAGACTCCACAAATATGGAAGGTGAATTTTTTTCTCTGAATTGTAGTCACAGAATTATTCTTCAGATATTCACGTGGAAGTAAAGTTTATATTTCATATGAAAGATAAAGTTGCAGAGGATTATATTTCATTAAATATATGCTATTAAGTATTCACATTATCATTCATTTTACACTAAAAGGAGTTATCCAAATAGATACGACGTTTAGGTGTGTCGTTTATCTTTACAATATTTTGTTTTAAGCCTTGATTTAAAGTATGAAAAATCAGTTTTCATAGTAGAAAAGCAATGCATTTTTTCATAGTGAAAGAATTGTACTTTGGTTTTTCTTCCCACTGGTTGTCACTAGAAGAAATACTAATTTAAAAAAAAAATCTAATTGTTCCTTCTTATTATTTAACCTTAATTGATAAATGTTGGCATAGAATCTGTGTAAATGTCAACTATTAATGTTGGAAATATTTTCTTTATGTGGGTAAATTATAGGCTTTAAAATGACCATGCCACTCCTTCTTATGAGAAAAGCAAGGCTTCTGATCAGCCCGTATGAGGGTTCTGAGCGAAATGTGTGGTAGAGACCTGGAGCTTCCAGAAGCAGTCTCGGATTCCAGCTGACCTTTCAATATGTTGCATCGAAACCCTGCTTGTCTCCTGTGTAACAATATATGAAACCCAAGGAATTCCTGATATTGTTTGGTGTTTTGGATTAATTCATTGCAGTCAAATTCGTTGAGTGCACACTATGTACAAGATACAATGTATGATGATATAATGATGCATATACAAATACAAATAATGTGGTAGTTTTTTTTTTATTTTCATGTGCTTTCAATTTTAAAGAAAACAAAAGCAACTGAATAGTGAACGTTACAGGGATGACAGTCAAGCCTTAAAATCAAAGAAGTTCTACAGTTTCAAGTATGTACCATACATATGTATAGTGTTTTGTAGCAATAATTCTGAAACCTAAGTTATTGTGAGACTGAGCTGAGAATATTTTCTTTAATCTGTTTTTTCTAGTAAAATAACCATAATTACATGGAGGGAAATGTCTTAATACTTGGGAATAAAAGGAATAAAAGGAAGGTGAATTGCTCACTACTGAGATCTAACACACCTGTTTCACCCCCATTCTTATTGGTATGCAGCAGAGCTCTCCAGAAGTTTCATGTGTGAAAACCAAATGAAGAGGTTGATGTGAGACTCCAGCTGTTTTTTAATGAAAGAAGATATTAAAGAGATTTGCAAAATTTAAGCAATTACCATTCTTCTCATCATTTTGTTGTTGTGTGGAAAATAATTATGTTAATGAAAATTGTCATTAGTGTTTATATATGATAGATTTATAATTTTAAAATGAATTAACCAAAATTACAAATATTTCTGTTTTAGTTTATAGCATGGTAGTAAATGTAGCTATAATAAACATGAACAAAAGCAATTTAAGGTGTTTAACTTTTTCAGTGTTAAAGGCTTTAAATCACTGGGGTTTTTTTTTTGTTGTTGTTTTACCTAATAGTCCTACAAATATAATTAATAAAATGTCAAAAAATTCATTAGTGACTCTATTCTGTTGGCATGTTTTTAATGAAGCTAGTAAAATTATTTGCCTTGGGAATGTACTAAACTCATCTATATTGATAGAAACTAATAACAAAATCAAACAGAATTGATACACAAGATATGTGAAATGATCGAAAAGAAGGTTTTAATAAAAAGATCCAATAGCCTTAGGTGATGACAGAACAAGGGAAACAGTGTTGGAACATACAGGTGGTGTAGAATATTTTTTTTCCTTCCAAAGCTTCTTTATTTGCTTCACATTTTTATCCAAGAAGAAATAAGACAAAGCACAAATAACCCAAACCAGAAACACACTGAATAAAATTCTCAATAAGTGTGAATGACTGCTATTTGATCATTAATTTGGGATGAGAGAAAGATAAACATTTAAAAAGTGAGCAAAAACATGAAAGGGCAAAGTACTCACCCCACTGGATGATGTGTGATTATGAGCAAACTTGAATGTCATTTAAGTGCTGCTCACCACCATCAGCAGCACCAGCACCACCACATTAGAATTACTATCCTAAGAAATAGTCAGATTTGAAGAAATACCAGTGATGTCTCACTGTAGCGCCATGCAGAATCACAAAATGACACATAGAGCATCAACGTGCCAAAAGTAAAATGAAATGCGTAGTGTTATTTGTTCAGTCATGTAACTCGATGGTAACCTTCTCAGGTACAAAGATAGCAAGAGGTTGACTTCACTGTGTACCTCCAGTTTGGCTGCATCAGATCCTCTGACAACGTTTAATTAACAAGAATGGTTCTGGTGTGTGGAATATGAGTTGGCCTTAAAGATTTTGTTGCTATTAATATTTGTGAGCTTTGTTGCCTACATTCATAGTAGGTTAGTAAAGATACAGATGTAAATGCTTTAATTCATTGTTTTAGTAAGCTCTCTCACATCTGTCAAAGACCTTGGGACCTGTGGACTCCAGGGTAAGAAATGCTTTAGATAGCAATGGTTGTCTAACTATGGTCCTCAGAAGAGCTGCATCACCACTGCCAGGAAACTAACTAGAATTACAAATTTGAGGGTTTTGTCTCCACTCAATAAAGGAGCAACCAGCGATGAACTCTTTACTGTAGTCTGTGTTTCAAAAGATGCTGGTTCACACTGCAAGAACCACTGCCTTCACAGTTCTTTCTACACAATAGCAGGCAAGCTATGCCCTGCACGAATAAAAGGGCAGCAAGGAAAGCAAGGTGGGGAACCTGAGCCCAGTGGAATACTTCCAGAGTTCACGCCGGATTCCTTCACAGGAGATGGATATACATAGTGGAAGTCTAGAAAAATAGAAAGAGATCATCTATTCTAAGAGGAGTACATTCTTTTTCTGTTGTTAAATTACAACTCAGCCAGGTTGATAACTTTGCTGAAATATGTAAGAGTGAAGGTGTTGGTTGAATTTGAATAAGTGAATGGATGAATAATATTATAATCTGCATGGATTCAGATGAGAGAGAAACCCTTGAGTAGTGTATTTTCTATTTCAGAAATATAATATATATAGGCCTTTCATTTTTAAATGAAACAAATATGAGGCAGATGTCACAGCATTTACCCAAAGTCATAAGCAAATTTCAAAGCCCGACCTAGGGAGTCACGAGACCTGACCCAGAATCTAGTATGTCCTCGTGTAGGTCACAGGCCAGAAACTTCACAGCCTGTGCTACGATCTTCTATGTTCTGACCTTAGAGGCTTCTAAAGACAGAGTGTGCCTCCTCAATGTTTTATAAACAAGATAAAGAATGCCTTTAGTGCTGGTGTAGCATTTTATTCAATGAGTAGGGGAGCAGAAATTGCAATTCTTTATATACTGTTCAAAACTGTGCAAGCTCTAAATAGAGGAGGCAAGTACTATTCTTTTCCAGAAAAACAACAGGAGATATTGATTGAAACAAGGATACTGTAACCAAAGGTATTTACTTTCCCAAACACTTTAAAAGAATACAGAGAAAGGAAGATTGCTTTGGGGAATGGAGACCGAGAAGTCAATGGAAAGAAAAGGCATTTGAACCGATGACTTTCTGACAGTGAATACTAATGAAGAATGAAAGATTTTTTTAAAAGAAAGAAAGAAACAAAGAAAGAAACTAAAGGCACATACTTCAGAGAATACACCAGAGAACATTTGGTGCTTAAAAACTTCTGAACAAATTCTCATTCAATGGTGTAGAACTGTAGGTTGGATGACCTGTTTACAGATCTTTTGCCTTATTTTTGTATTTATGCTCTTGATAAACTTTCAAATCTATATTGTGTAAACTTCTTTCTTATAACATATTGTCCAAACTTTTCTAACAATATCAATTGATTCTTAGCATAAGATTTGAAACAGGAAAGGAATTCCCTGAAAATAATGATCACTTATTTTAGTAAAGTAGCATTTTATTATACATTTATGTAAAAAAAATTATAACTGTTCATGAAGACTTTGTTGCAAAATAATAAGATTAAATAAAAAAATTGCATAGAAATAAAGAGATTTGCCAAAAATTAAAATTATCAAATACTTAATTAATGTGTAACATATGGTACATAAATAAAAACAGAGAAAAACCATAAATGAGAGGTCAAGGATACTATGTAGGAAATAAGTGAATAGAAATAAGACTATAATAATGAACATGCCCTTTTATTTGGTCCTATTATTTCCCTCATGGGAAAAACTTTTGAATAGACTTATGTGAGTTTTACATAAAGGAAAGAACTAAGCAGCTTGGCCTAACTGGCAGAGAGAATTGTGTAGTCATGACCAATTTTCAAAAATGGGAATGTCTAAATTAATGATCAGGTTCTGGAAAATATACTCAAAATCATCTATTATGCATGGATTAAAACTGACACAAACTCTCATAACAAATAAAACAAATAACTCAAGTAGCGTGTATGGCAAAATTAAGATAATTTGCAAATTATCTTGAAGAGAATAGAAAGTACAAATCATAAGCTCTGGAGTACGGAAGAAAGTTTAGGGTAGCAATAGAGTAGTATAATCATTCTTCATGACTTTTCTCACTTTGTTCTTTAATGACAATGTATTTCTAAACTCTACTATCATATTTTCCTTTTTTCATAAAAGCAAATTATTCTTGAAATTAATGACTCAAAGTTACCAGCCCACAGTTAGTTTTCCATGGAATTTTGTTTTGTTCTGTTCTGCTCTGTTCTGTTCTGTTCTGTTCTGTTCCGTTCCGTTCCATTCTGTTTTGTTTTGTTTTGTTTTGTTTTGTTTTGTTTTGTTTTGTTTTGTTTTGTTGAGATGGGCTCTCCCACTTACCCAGGCTGGCCCAATCTCCTGTGCTCAATTATCCTCTACTTAGTGACCTGAAGTAGCACATATTATTATGTGCACATATTGGGCATATTTAATCATATTTTCTCGGGATTAGTCTCAGAAGACTGCACTGAAGGTGTCTGCTGATGAATCCTCAGCTGGATCTGTCACTAGGGAAAGGTATCAAGCTCCACCAGAGTGTTGCCAAAATCCATCTTTTCATTAGTTTTCTTGTCGTTCTTTTGCCTTTTTTTTTTAAACTGGAACTCGAACTCATGACCTTGCATTTGCCCACTGAGCTAAATCCCCAGTCCATAGGAAATATTTTTGCTTTTTTTCTGGTACTGGGGTTTTTTTGTTTGTTTGTTTGTTTGTTTGTTTTGTTTGGTTTGGTATGAAGAATCAAACTCAGGGCTTTGTGCTTGCCAGGTAGGTGCTGTGCCACTGAGCTACATCCCTCCCCATCTTTTCAAAGTTGTAGGATTGGTGCCCTAAATGTTTTGCAAGGTATCAACTTCCAGAAGTTATACTTAAAACCAGAAGGGGCCACATGGAAATCCTGAGGGTCATTTTAGAATTTTGCTTACCACAGAGCCTTGTGGATTGGCTGTGAAGTTAGAAAAGCAAGAGTTTGACCACAAAACTGTACCACCTGATTTATAATAGGAATTTAATTAATATTAGTTGACTTAGTTATGAATGAGTGAGCAAGTGAACAAATAAATAAGGGAATGAACTTAACATTTCAAAACCTGTTGTCATGAAAAAGGAAAATAATAACCTCAAATTGAAGGATGCTGTGTGTTAGGGTATTTCGGCACAATAGAGAAGCAGGAGGTACCAAAAGGAGAAATTTATTGGGGTCTGAGGACACGGAGAGGAATGCCTAACTGTTGTGGTTGAGCTATATCCTCTGCCGGGTATGGAGGGGGCGGGGGTTATATGATCCCTGACTGGAAGGAAACGGCGCTTGAGGCGAGTACTGATGACGTGTAACTGACTGATGGGAATTGTGGCGCACACTGGAAGGGAAGGAGGAAATTGTAATCAGGGCTGAAGGGGAATGAGGGGGTAAACCACTGCCATAATGTCCAATAATTTATATTAGGACAGAAACCTTTCGCTATGAGAACAAACTGAAATTATACATGAAAAGTCTTTGGCATGTAGCTGACACTCAATAAATTAGTGCCCATTTGTAATATTTTATAGTATGACAATGTGTGGGTTTGCTACTCCAGTCACAACTTCTAATGTTCTCATTTGCTGAAGTCATCTGCTGCCCAGTCCCAACAGTGACTCCAATCTTTCCACAATCCCTCCTTTCACTAACATTAAAGTCTGATAGCTCTGATAGTCAGTAGAGTGTGTTCTTCATTATGCTTGGTGAGTTAATTTCATCAACCAGGATAATGAAAATTTACAACAGCAAACATGTTTTCACCCTAAATATCACATGAAACCTAGGCTAATTAAACAACCTTCACTGAAACATTGTTGCTCTCGAGACAGAGGGGAAAAAAAGCAGTGTGGCCCTCATATTTCATTGGACACTAAACCTCACAGCCAAGCATGATATGCATAGAACAGGTATAATCCGCCCGTGAGGAGGAACAATAAATGTCAATACATCAGTCCCATCTTAGCAGTCTTCCTTATTCCACTATTTTCACCTGTGTTGCTCAGTTTTTGTTCTTGTTGTTTATTTACTTTATGTTATGTGACTGTTATATGGCAATCACAATTGTTGATTTTTATGCTTTAAAATGTGTTGTGTAAAAAGAAATGCCTGGCATTGTTAGAATTTATTTCATAAAATATGTCAGTACAAAACCGATATTTTGAAAATAATCCTAATTCAGAAATAACATTTTCAATATATGTTAGATAATTTTCTTTATTGATAAGCCATAGCAACACCCCTATTGGAAACATCAGAAATCAAAAGGTAATTGTTTATAAGTAAAATCAGTCAATATGATTTATTGGGAAGTGAAGCAAGTTAAAAGTATGTTTCATATAGTTACAAGAAATTCATGCTTAGACTTATCTCCAGACAATTTTAAGAATTACACAAAATTCCAGAAATCAATAAAGTACTGCATTACCATTTAAATTGTTTTGGTGAAAGAGAAGATGTGACACAACATAAAGACCTCTATAAATGGAGCAGTCAGTATATACTTTGTTTTTTGAATTAAATGGGAATTACCTTTTTCAGAATATTAGGACAAAAATTAGCCAAAAAATAATATAATTTTACATCAACAATATATTTATTCCCTCTACCCAACAGTAACTTTAAACTTTTTACAATATCGTGCAAATAAATCTTTTACTACGTAAAGAAATTTCTTTGTAAGGTCTTAAATGTGTTCTTAATTTTAACCTAAGACGCAGACGCCCCCTTGTGATAGAATCTGGGCATTTGCAGC
>RJWT010044970.1:0-11696 GCA_004365215.1 Cuniculus paca
TTTAGTATTCTTTGTAGGGTTGGTTGGGTGGTCATGAATTCCTTGAGTTGTTCTTTGTCATGGAAGTATCTTGTTTCTCCATGAATTTTGAAAGAAAGTTTTTCAAGGTACCTCAGTCTGGGATGGAAGTTTTCTGTTGGGACTTATAATATTTCACTCCAGCCTCTTCTTGACTTGATGGTTTATGTTGAGAAGTCTGTTGTGATTCTGCTGGGTTTTCCTTTATATGTGATCTGTTTCTTTTCTCTGACAGCTTTTAATATTCTTTTCTTGAGTTGAATTTCCGGGATCTTGATTTTTGTATGTTTGGGTGTAGATTTGTTTTGGTTATGGCTAGCTGGAGTTCTATATGCCTCACTTATTTGAATGTCACTTCCTTTTCCCATGCTTGGGAAGTTGTCAGAAATTATTTCTGTAAATAGAGTACTGATGTCATTTGTCTTGACCCCTGCTTTATAACTCACATTTTTAATTCTTAAGTTATACTTCTTTGAGTTATTTAACAGCCATTGAATTGTTACTTCCTGAGTCCTTGTAATTTTTAAGAGATCTTTTCTTTTGCGATCACAAGCTGCAAACTTGTCTTTAAGGTTTGAAAGTTTGTCACTTCTTTCAAGTGGTTTTGCCAGCTTTAAATGGTGTTTTTAATTTTCTTGATATCTCTTTGAATCTGTTTCATGCATTCAAAATCTCTCATGCTGTTCATTCATGGATTCCCTCATTTTCCATTGCTCCTCTATTTTTTTATCTGTGTGCTCTTTAGAAGTGCTTAGTAATTCTTTTATTATGTTTTTTATATCTTCTTTCACCTGGGATAGAATTGCTGTTCTAATTTCTCTTATAGCTTCATGAAGTTTCTTTACTTCAGTTGACATCACTTCAGACATATCAGGTGTGCAACTCCAGATATCTTCCATGTTTACCTCTCCTGACCTTGTGCTTCTTGGGTTGGATTCCAGAGATTGCCTTTTCCTTCTTTGTCTTGATATATTCCTGATTTCTCCCATACACATGGGTAGTGTGGTCCCAGGCACCTCTGGCACTGGCTGCAATTTCTCTGAAGCAAGACTGGTTTTTCTAGCCAGTGGTAGCTATGGGTATCTGATGGTGGGCACCCATGCTTCTGCACTGAGTGGGTAGTGGCCTACAAGAGCCCTTGGAGTTTGCATGAGAGTGGAGCTGGACAGGGCCTGCAGTTAGTAACTGTTTAGGAACCTACATGATGTTGTCTGGAATGTGCATGGGATTGGAACTCAGTCCAAGCAACTTCTGTGGGTTCACCCCCAACCTGGAGATTCTGGAAGAAGCTGTAAACAGTCCTGGCTCTGGGCTTATCCTGCCCAACTCCAAAATGGCTGCTGGCCAATTGCTGTCTCCCATGGAAGGATTGAGTCCCCTGCACTCACCACCAGCCAGGGCAGATCTCTGCGTCCACCACTTTCTTCCACCACTGCGCCTCTCTGCAGAAACCTCTGAGGTCGACCACAACAGTGTGTCCCTAGGCTCAACAGCTCTTCTCAAAGGGTGAGTCCAGCTCCAAGCTAAGGCACAACCAGCTACCACCTTCTTCTTCATTTAAGTTTTTCTGTTTACTCTCTCTGTGGTTTCAATTCATATTTTAGATTCTTCCTGGGTCCAGGGGACCCACTTCCTTCCTTCTTGTCCTCTCCATGATGTCGTTCGTATTCCAGCATCTGAACTGTTTCTCTCAGAGAGTCTGTTTACTCTGCTGCTTACTGTTCCACCATCTTTCTGGAAGTCTAGTGTATGTATTCTTAAATGGAGAGCTTTGAATTCATGAGTATCAGAAAAAAATTTCAACATTGAGTCTCTGCAATATTTTGCATATATTTAAGTAAAAAGAATTACAGAGAAACCTGTTTCCTCTTAGCATATGTTTCCTCTTAGCACATTTCTTAGAAAAATTTGAATCTTTGGTTTTGAGCAGTAGCACTTCTTTATATTCATTATTCACTTTGATAGAAGTTTAAACATTCTATTAACATTTTATATACAAAGTGTAACAATTAGAATGTGAAAAATGAAAACAATGATTCTGACTCATCTTACTGTGGCTTTCTGTGAGAATTAGTTTTCCACTATCATTACACACAGCACATTATGCTTGTTTCTTTTATGACTATATTATTTATGATTTTAGTTTTTGGACTATTTCAAATGTAGTTGCATCACTGGATGGGTCCTAAAGCATCCCTTAAATTGGAGATGAGGACCTCAATTCTCCCCACTGACAGGTTGTAGATTTGCTGATGTGTCAGTGAGAGGCTTAAAGAGGTTATTTAGGCTGAAAGAAGTGTATGCTCAAGAGAGATGTGTGGGCACTTGTACAGTGAGATGCATTATGGCCTGTAGCTGGCTGCAGTTATGTGGTCTTGGAGGTGTCTTCATGATGGGCGATCTACGATGTGTATTCCTTCTGTATGTCAGATTACGCATTTGGCAGCCTATGTTCTATCCTTTTACATTTGTTTAAAGTTGAGATATGATGTCCACTAATATTGCTGCTTTCTTGAGGATGGGTCTATAGGAGGAAGAACAATTTATTTATGAAAAGCATGGTGTCCAAAGTCCAATTTCCATGCTCATTGTATCTATAAGATCATGAGAAATATTTCTGGATGGAGTTTCCTAGAAAGGAAAATTGCTTGAGTAACTTTTGTATCTTGAAGATAAGTTTTTTCTTAAAAGTTCAAAACTCTAAAATTATGAATTTCCTTGTCTCTTTATCTTTATTTCTTCTGTCCCATGACAGATGGCACATATGTGGAAATATAAAATATCATCAGGAAAATATCTATGCACCTATCTGTTATCTATTTATTATCTACCTGTCTATCTATCTACCTACCTACCTACCTCTCTGTCTAGACAAGGACAAAGACATATTCCAAAAAAAATTGATAAATGAAAAGAAAGTGGACCCACTTAAGAAAGGGGAAGGACAAAGGAAAGCAATAGTAAAGGTGAGTGGTAAAGGAATAATTTTGGAAAGTTGAGTGTTTCAATAGTTAAATCTCAGAAAGAAAATAACATTTGATTGAAAAGACATTTCAAAGTAAGACTATTAAATTGCTTTATGTTTGAAATTTGGTTTTTGAGGAGATTACTAAGAGAAAAGCGACTGTTTGCATTAACTTTAATGAAAAAAGAATACTATGAACAAATATGAATTCTAACTAGGATGTCATCTCAGAGAAACAAATTAAGGAATGGGTTGTGGGAATAAGCAAGGTTGATGAAGAGACTGCCTGGAGGCATAATTTAAACTGTGCTGACAGCATTTTGCCTCAGATCTGCTCTGTGGTTTCAGCTCTTTCCTATGGTTAAGTTTAAGCAGTTTCTATGTGGTCTGAATCACACTACTTTTCAAGCTGACTCATCATTGGTAATATTTTTGCATACCTTGTACTGAAACTCAAAATCCCAAAATGTGCCCGAATTCAGAGTCCTAGTAGATGAGTTATAAGGGCATTTCTATAAATGTAATGTCAGCAGAGATTGTTTTTTAAGAGATCAATGAGTTGAATTTCTGATATCCCCTTGTGTAAGTGAATAAAAACAGCCTTTAATGTTTTCATTTACACTTGGAAAGTATGATAAATGCCAAACTAGAGAACTGAGCATGTAAACCGATCATGAAAAGCAAAAACAAATAGTGGGACAGAATGAGGCAAGATGGGAGGGTAGAGAGGGGAGGCAGAAGTAACATAGATTAAGGTTTGTTATATAAATGTAGCAGTTGCCCAAGATGAATGTAATTATTATGTATTGCAAACATACAGTGCAATAGTAACCGATTGTGTCAACTTGAGTAACAAATGCCCTACTAAACTGGATCAGCATAGTTCTGGATATGGCTGCAGGGATTTACTGAAGGCAGAAGACCACCCTGGGTGTGAGTGGCACCAACCAATAGGGTTGTTGCCTGAATGGAATAAAAGGAAAACGAAGAAGGAAGTCTTCTTTCTGTTTCTTCAGAGGAGTTCTAGGCTTCACCTTTGACCTGGTCTCCTGGCTTCTAGCACAGATTTTTCAGCCTCCAGCATGGACCCTTCACCTCCCGATACACACTCCCACAGGTCACTATGCTGAGCGCCAGGCCTTCAGATCTCCAGCATAGCCCTTTTGCATTCTTCCCCACCTGACTATGGGTGTCCATATTTGTAAGTCTATCTTGTAAATCCGTATATATTTGTGTATTTTGCTTTAAATCTGCTTCTCTAGTCAGCACTGATACATACAAAATAAATAAAAATAATAAAACTAAAAAATCTTCTGCATATCAAGAGAAATAATCGAATGAAAAGACAGCTTGCAAATTGGAAGGCAATACTAGCAAGCACTATAACTGTTAAAGGATCAATATCCAAAATAATTAAGGCGTTCATGATACTCAATAGCAAACAAAATAAACAAAAAACACAAAAAAACATAAAACCTGAATAAAAAACTGGTAAAACACTTAAATAGATAGGACTATGAGGAAGGCATAAAAATAGTCATTGGGTTTATGAAAAGGCAGCCAATATCTTTAATCATCAATGAAATGCAAATTAAACCTACAAAGAAACATCATCTTACATCTATGTAGTATGGCTGTTATATAAAAAAAGTACAAGAGATAAAAGTATGGGCAAAATCTGTAGAAAACAGAACCTTTGGCCACTGTACATACAGAATATAAACTGGTGTAGTCATTATAGAAAGTAGTAGAGAAGTTCCTCAAAAAATTCAAAAAAGAAGTACCATACAACCGAGCAATCCTTCTTCCGGAGATACAGTATACCAGAAGAAATGAAATTGGCATCTTGGAGTGATATCTGCATTTCCATGTTTTTGTAGCATTATTCAGAATAGCCAAGATATGAAAACAAACTAAGTGTCCACTAATGGATAAATTAATAAAGAAATTTTGGTATTCATAGGTAATGGAATATTATTAGGCCTTAAAAAGAGGAGCTTCTGTAATTTACAATAATATAGATGAACCTGAAAGACATTATGCTGGTGAAATAAGCCATACATAGAAAGGAAAATATTGCATGATCTTGCTCATATAGAATCTTTAAAAGAGTCAACTAGATATAAACAAATAAGAGGGTGGTTAATAGGTATAGTGGGAAAAAAGGAAGAACTAGGAAAACAAGTCACAGTGTATAAAGTTGTAGTTATGTAAGAGGAGTAACTTTGCAGCTCTGATGTACAGTACAGGAATATAATGAATAATATACATTGCATAGTGGGAATTCACAACGAATAATTTTAGGTGCTCTTCCTATAAGAAAAATGATAACTATGTAAGATAATGGGTATCACCCATCACTACTATAGCTTCACTAAAGTAACCATTTCACTGTTTGAAAATATCATATTGCACACCTTAAATATATGCAATTTAAAACAACAGAAAACCAAATGATGTTAAATCCATGATTCAATTGGTTTAATTCAGTGCCTTATACTTTCTTTCAGGTTTTTTCTTAGTGCCATTCTGTTTTAACAGATGAGTCAAGAGTGGCATTTAGTTTGCTACTGTCAATTCTGAAAATACCAGTGTTTTAAAGCAATATGTGGAACAACGTTTTTATGGGAGTGGGTATCTCATTGAATATCCATTACTCAGAAGCCCCTGTATGAGATGTTTCTTATGAAGTTTGTTAATTTATTATTATGTGCATTGAACATAATACATTTTTATTTAAAAAAAACAAAAAAGAGGATAAAAACAATACAGAATTTCACAAGAAAATAAGAAATTAACACTAGTTAATATATTACATAGTGTTTTCTTGAAAGTAGTTGTTCAGATTACAAGATTTAGGCAGGAAAGAATGATCAAGCAATCAAACAATGAAAACACAAACTTTTTTTTTGATGAACTAACAGAGATTAGTAGTTTAGTTGTCTATCTTGTGTGTGTATATATATATTATATATATATATATATATGTTATGATTTGTGTCTAGGCGCCCCTCCCCCAAGCTTCATGTACTCATTGAGGTGGCTGAATCTAGCATTTGTGATTGGTTCGTTGTCAAGCACTGGGATTCACAATGAGTGCTGCACCTCCCAGGGTTGGAGCCAGCATACAATGTAAGGGAGGGAAGGAGGCATGCTTTCCTCTTTTTTTTTGCTCTTTCGCTCTTGTCCCTTGCAGCCACCATGAACAGCTGCCCCTCAGTCACACCATCCTGCCTTGAAACCAGTTGAGTATGAACTGAAACCTCCACAAACTACAAGCTAAATAAACCTTCCCTTGCTTCACTTTGGGGGTCAGGTATTTTGCCTCAACCAGAGAAAAGAAAGCAAGACAATACATACACACACATAAATGTATACATATATACATATAATCTTTTCCCGTCTTTTTTCCTTTACCCTATCCCAGTTGTTCTTTCTTTTGTAAAAACTCATTTGCACTATTGATAGACTAAACAATACAAACAAAAGGCCAAATGATAAAACAAACCTACTTCCAATGCAGTGAGGACAAAACTACATGATGCTATTTGTGTTCACAACTCCCAAGGTATCTTTTAATGCACACCTCTCTCAGGCCCCAGCTATATCCACAAGGACTGAAGAACAGATTCAAGTATGCCTCCTAGACTTTCTCTCCATCTCAAGAATTAGGTCACTAAGAATCAAGCACTAAACTAAATGAAATGGACACATCAGTTAAGCCAGGGCCATGGCATGCGAGCCAGTGCAGGAGTGGGAGTTTTTTGAAACCATGTAAAAAGATTAGTATGAAAAGCTATTGCTGGCCGGTGGGGATGGAGCTTGAAAATGTGTATCACACAATTTCACTTATTATCATGTTTTATTGAACTTTGATATAAGAATATGTGGAAATTTATTTTTTATTGTAAGTACAAAGTAAGTATAAAAACAAACCCTCAAATCTTTACTATCTGACTATAAAATAAGCTGGTGAATCCCTAGTTTAAGTGGGAGATGATGAAAACAGTGTGAAAAAGTATGGAAATGAATTAGACAGGACCATCCAGGTATGAGTGGCTATAAAAGACGTGAATTAGCTGATATGTATTTATTGATTTGGAAAATTCAGGGGTGTTATGTTTTTCCATATGAACAAATAATAAACTGTCTAAATCATTTTCAATCAATTTTAATGTAATGAAGTCACAAATTAAGATCAATACTATGCATTTTATAAAGGGTTTTATTTCCTTTTCATCAAGTTTAAAGCTTTAAAGTTCATCCCTATTGGGATTTTTTGTATTGACCTTCAAGTAGCTAAAGATAATTTCTTACTTTTTTATACTTACATTTTATACATATTTTTAAAAATACAAGTCATTGTGCAGATGGTTGAAAAAGAAATCCCAACAATATCAAAAGATGTGGAGTGAAAAATGAGTTTCAGTTTCTCTTGTTTCTCTTAGTCTGTGAGTTCTGTCCAAAGAAATTGATTTTGCTACCTTCTTAAATCACACGTCTATGTTTTCTTAATGTGCATGTGTGCATAGCTCCATTCCATTTTACTCACATATCAGTGCACTCTGCAGACTGTACTGTATCTTCCTCTCGCCAGTTGATATAATTTGGAGTCAGTTTCATATCAATTTGTAATAGCTGTGTAGTATTGCAGTGCAAGAGTGCCACAATGAATAGCCATGTGTAAACGTGTTTCTGCATGTGTTATGGGATTTCTATAGGAAAAAAAATTCTAGAACTAGAATTCTAGTGGAAGGGATTTATGAATTTTACTCAGGAAAAATATTGTCAAAATATTCTCTAAACTACTATTCTCTGAACTAATTGATATCACCACCATGTATCCATAGCATATATTTTCCTAGTTCTTTAACAAAACAGTGTAGTAGCCAACTTACAACTTTGTGAATAAATGAAAAAAGTAAGGCACTTGATTGTAGTCTTCCAGTAGATTTCTCTTATTACCATGAAGTTGAGAGTCTTTTCCTATGTTTAAAGGTCATTTCTTTTTCTTTGAATTGTCAGTTCATGTTCTTGATTCATTCTTCCACTAGGTTGATGTTCTGTTTTAAAATTAAAACAGTTCTTGGAAGGATTATGTCAAGAAAAGAAATCTTATTCAAGAAAAAATTTTGTAGATGGAAAAATACCAAACTTGTATTGTTCAAATTTTTCAGTGACTTTATCAGAAAACAAAATGTTTCTCCATTTGGCTTCATTTATGTCACATTTGGTGACAGATCCAAACAAGTCTATGTGATGTCATCAATATTTTTGCAAACTATGTTCCTCCTGTGAAATAAATATTGGTCCAAAGTCTAAATTTAAAACTTCTTTGGTTTTGATCCAGAGTAAAAGAAAAAGTAAAAATCTTTATCATGTATTTGCTAATTTGTTCCATTTATATTACTAACTTTTTCTTGTTCATTGAAAAGAATGTTTTGTGTTATTATTTGTTTCTTTTTTGTAAGAGTCTTTTTGGTTTGTGACTTGTATTCTGGTAACATTTTGGCTATTCTTTTAAGTTTATGGTACAAAGTATATTAACTATTGTGATTATTTTGCTATGAAGTTTTGTTTTATTTTTTCATAGAAGGGTGCTTTTTAATATTTTCTTTATTAATATCAACTTGTAGTACACTAAAATTTTTTAAAAAGCCTTTTTTATATATCAGAGCCCATACTCTGAGGGATAAAGACAGAATAAAAACTAGCCAAGTTTAATTTCAGCAGTATAGCTGAAAATTATTCAAAAATACATTTAAAAGCAGATTTTAGAATTAAAATATATACACCTACACACACAGACACACTTTTATTTGAAAAAATTTTAAGTTCTATTCTCATATTAGCTTGGAATAACATACCAAATAGAAACTTTTGCTTTGCCTAAAAATGTTTTAAGCCAGATAAATGATTTGCTTACTGATTGTTTTTCCTGGAAACGGTGTCCTTTGCTTATGCATAAAATTTTATGAAGTTAAAACATAGCCTAAAATCCAAAGCAACATTTTCAGAGCTATGAATCCAAGCTCAGCAACTTTGTGATTCTGTCTCTAAGACATTTGGCAATTACAGAAATCTGTAAATGCACTTTCATAGACACAAAACTGGTAATGGACATCCCCTAAACACAGAAGCAATGAACTAAATGAGTTCTAAAATTCTGTGAATATATGAATAAGACCTTAGGCGAGCTTAAACGAAGATCTGATACATGTCCCTCTCCAGTGGTAGTTCCCAACACTCTTAGAAAACTGTTTCTTTCTACTTAGAAAAGGGTACATGTGTCCTCACAGTTACATTTCTGTGGAATATTGGATTTCTAACATGTGTCTTCACTTAAGGAGCATTGATATAAGTCAGACTGAGGCCTTGGTAAGAGTCTTCTTGCTTTTATTGATGGCATTTAACTAGGAAACTTTAAAAGGAAAACAAAACTAGAAGAGGTCTAGAAGCATATTTTTATTGTGATTTTTTTTCTCCCACAAGAAAAGGCTTTGTTGTGACTGCAAAAATCTACAAGATAACTGGAGTCTAAGAGTTAGGACTGTTTATTATGATGTTTTCCTCATGATGGAATATTTGAAATCATTACCTATGTATTGAGGGTTAGTGAATTGGATAACTCTTTATGCATTTTAAAATTAAAAAATATCTTTCAGTAGTTTCTATTTTTACACTAATGTAGAATTTGGACTTGACCCATTAAGTGATTCCTGTGCATGATAACTGCATGTTGGGTCTAAAAAACTGAATGTTCCCTTGACAAAGTTTCCTAACTGGCCCAAGGGTATAATGTGTGGCCTTCAGACCACTTTTTAGATCAGCTTAGAAAACAATGAAATACATATTTTTAAAAATTTCAATTGATTTTGCTTGGTTTATTCGAATGACTGGCTTATAATCTAGACATAAGTTTCATGGTCTGATCTTTTTTCTCTTCATTTCTCACCATTGTCTCTATCCTTTATCATGTTTGATCTGCTGTCTGACCTTTGAGACTGGTGAGCCTGCTAGGTAGCTCCCTCTGCCTTCTTGCAGACTACTCTTGTGCTCATGCGCCTGCACACTCCATTTTCCCATTTATGTTCTTTATGGTGACCAGGAATCTTTTTGAACATTTTTGGGAAGAGTCATAAGATAACGAAGCAAGCAGCATCATGACTGTCTTCTTAAGAGGAGATGATCATAGAAGAGTTTGTGTTGTTTAGAGTTTCTTCTTTTGGTATTTTCTGGTTTTAAACTGTTAGATGTTCATCTAAGTGCTTAAAAGAAAAAATTTTTTGTATCAACATAAAACCATCTGTCTGGTTTGCTTTACTACCATTTGCTTTCCTGTAATTATTTCATATCTTTTCATGTCTAGTCCCATTACTTCTCTTTTAAGCTTTCTTGTTTTTACTACATGAAAAAGCTTGAATTTGCTTACCAAGACCTGTATGGGAATCAACGTGGTGCTTCTCTTTTTCATGTACTTACTGACCTCACAGTTCTATAGGCTATGCAGACTGACAGTTTTGACGGTGCAACCTGGTTTTTCCTGTTGCTTCTGCTTGGCTTTGATTGAGTTGCTTAGTCCTTCTCAGAATACTCACCCTCATTTGAACACATGTATCCCATTGTCCTTGTCATCTTCAGGAGCAGCTATGAATGTCCTTTTTTGTGAGTGTCTTTACAAGGTGTGATTAAAAAAATGTGCATGCTGCCTCTGAGTGCAATTCAATGGAACAGTTTCAACGGAACCATTCCAATGAAACCAGTCCAACGGAACACATTATGGTGTGTCCTCATCAACTTATTCACTGGATCTGGCACTGTGTGACTTTTGGCTCTTCTCCAAAGTCAAAATGACCATGAAAGAATCATTTCGAATAGACTCAAGACATTGAGGCAGCCACAACCATGCTGTTAAAGGTACTCATGAAAGTGGACGTCTAGAACTGCTTCAGAAAGTGCAAAGAAGGATGGAATAAATGTGTTTGAAGCAATGGGAAGTATTCTGAGGGGGAGGGTAATGGCAGTCTGTTCGACTATAATAAATTTTTCTAATTTAAGCATTCACTGTGTTTTTATAATACCTTATACCTGTGGATTGTCCATGCATGTGTGCATGTGTGTGTATATGTGTACTTTACACTGTTCTCAAAAATTTGCTTGATGCCAAAGACTTGTTTGGTGAGCTTTTTTCTTAGTTTTCTCTTGGCTCTAGACTTTTCAATACAGCCAGTTCTCATTATTTACATTAGTTTTGGTGCCAGTTTAATTTTAATTGTCAATTTGACTGGACAGGAGACTACTGGAGAGATAATTGATCCATGGCTTGCTGCACTCATCAGTGGACTTAATGTGCAGAATGTGTGGTAAGGAGGAAGGATTATGTGGGAGTAAGTGGGTCTCCAGGGTGTGCCCTTGGAGGGTGCACCTCTAGCCTGCACTCTTCCTACCATGCTCTGCTTCCTGACTGACTTGAAGCAATCAGCTTTGCTCCTCCACATTCCTTTGCTATGTTTTTGAGTTGGAGCCAGCTTGGCATGAAATAAAACCTTTGAAACTGTGAGGTAAAAATAAACCATACTCCTTTAAGCTATGAATGTCAGGTAGTTTGTTCCAGGGGCAGAAAACCTGACCAGTACAGTTGCATTCTATAAGGTCAATGAGAACACTGAATTAGCCAGTACTGAACCATCACTTACTGCCTGGACAAAGATAG
>RJWT010044971.1:0-11698 GCA_004365215.1 Cuniculus paca
AAAAAAAAAAAATTGTGAGCAAAATTCTCTAACTACAACTCACCATGAGAGCTTTTCATATGCTCCTATCAATAGGATCTACCATAAAATATATTATATTGTTTTTAAAAACAAAGCATACAAATTTTAAAACAAAGCATTTTCCTGGTGTGTGGAGAGTGTTCTGGTGTAACTAATGATCACCAGAAACTGTCTCACAATGCGGTGAACTCCATGAAACTATTAAAATCCCAAAACACTTAAGAAGTTATAGATATATATTATATTAAACATATTTCTAATGTCAAATAGTATATCAGAAGGTAAATTCCCAAATATATTACTAAAGAAGCATTAGTATTAAATATCTGAAAATTTTGCATGGAAGCCAGATTTAAAAATTAGGTTTAATTATGTACACAAAAATATTTGATAGATTCGAGAGTTGCAATAATTTATGCCTAGAAGAGAGGAGTGTGGATAGTAAATTGCTGTATTAAGGAACAATTTCAGCCTTACGTGAAGAGAGAATGGTGTCTACTGTGACTTAACAGGAGTGTCAGGGAGTATAAAATCCTCTCAGATAGCTTTACAATAGATTTTAAAATATATAGGTGATTTTATAAATCAACTGTTTTATACCCTCTTAGAAAATTCTAGTTGGCAGAAGTGAATTCCTAGAGTAAAATAAAACTTGAGAAAATAAGTAAAATGAAATTAAATCAATGCACACAACCCATACACCAGCAATGGTTTGGACTCCAATATTCACTGCCGTGTATTTTCTTTATGAGAGCATGAAAATAAGGCACTTGAGCTGTTAAATTTCTTAATTTGAATGTACATCTATTTTTAATCAATTTTTGCAACTTTTTACTAAGGCCTGAAGGAATTGGTCCATTCCATAAGAATAAAGTGACTAATTTAGAAAAAAAAAAAGGAATAGCTATGAATGAGATATGTGTGTACAAAATTAGTGGACATTTTTGAAATAATCCTAGAAGAAAAGGGAATCATAAACTATCCTGAAAAGAAAATAACTGAAGAACTGGGAAAGGTCCTTAGTTCTTTTTTCAAAGGAAGACTTTCCCAAATTAAAGACATGTAAAACCCAAGTGAATTAAACATTCAGAAGAAAAAAAAAAAAGACCCTGAAAATACCAGTCTGGATTATTTCCTGGGTCTGCCTCTCTAAATAGGATCAGTCCACGAAATCAGCCTTTGCCCAAGTGGGCTGGAGACTCCCAGGCAGAGCGAACATACTCACAAGAGCAGCAGAGGCCTTGCTTCCCCACGCCGATCAACATGTTCAGGCAGAGGTTGCAGTAGGCAGGTTTGTTAAAGTGCTTGAGTCGCCACACATGCTGTCCGTCATCCTTCACATTCTGCACGGGGCATAAAAGAAACAGATTTCACTTAATGAAGTAAACAGTAGAATACGGAGGTGCCAATAAAATTCAGAGCTGGACTGAAGCATTTGAAGACAATCTGTTATTTCATCTCTGACTTTCTCCAAGATCACCACAGAGTCCTTAGCAAAACACATGTGCTCTTGTGGAATGAGACACTGCTAACGAATCTCCGATGCTATAGCAACCCACAAATTCTCGTCTAATGTCAACAGTTCAACAGCACACTCAAAACCATCAGAATGACCTGTCACATGGAGCACTCCCTAAGAACAAGACATGCCCGCATCACCTTTCAATACTTTATCCTTAGCACAATCCCACAAACTAATAAAGGAGGAAGAGAGAGAAAATATTCTTGATTGCAAGGGCCAGAGAAATGGAAACTTACAAAGAGTATGTGAACTCCTGATTGGTAGTAGATTATGAAAAAGTTTCGATGGTGGTTAATCTTATAAGAAGGCAGAGGAATGGGTGGGACACAATGAGAAAAATCTACATAAGTAAGATATAATGATATTCTGGAACTTTGTGGATTCCTAATCTGTTACAATTTAGTAGAATATATTCTATGTCTCAATAAAATTTTACAGACAAACATTTTAAGGCTCTAATTACATTATCATTTTGTTTATTCCTCTTTTGCAAAGTAGCAATGATTGTACTCTTATGGAAAGATGGCAAAATATTGAAACTGCATTAATATATTTATTATAATCACTAAAATCGTTTGCCACAAATTAAACCTTGAGTTTATATTAGTTTGTACTTTTAACACATATATTATAATTATTGTTTAAGATGCTAAATAGATGCTACATCATATTATAGATACTTCTCTAACCAGTTTAATGATAGCAGCATTGTTCAAGATAAAAATAACATGAAATAATATGATGTTAATGAATCTTGAACTCTTCACAAGGAAGTTAAAATATTGCATCGTTACTATATATCATTACTTCTGATAGTATCATTTTTCCATTAAGATATACTCTTTATTTTGATAATTTGTTTGACATTAATATGAGCATCAGATGTCACTTATTGATATCATTATATCATATGTATACTTTTTTTGTGAAGTAACCCTCATATTTTTTAGAATACATTAACCAAACACTTATTGATCACCTACTGTGTGCTGGGAAGCTAATACTAATTATGTAATAATAGAATGATATAAACATGCCCAGATCATTTTGTTTCTCTTAATAATAAAATATTAATAATAATGCCCCACTCACATTTTTCTATTCCCAGTCAAGTGATAAACCACTAGATTTGAAATAGCAGAGAAAATCCATAATAACTAATTCTTACATTGAAATCAGAAATGTCAAATTTGCATCATAATATGAAACATTAATGAAACTGCTTCCTGGGAGCTAATTCTCCATGGGTCTCTTGAATTTCTGCTAGCACTTTTTTCAGAAAATCTCTCAAACATGCTTGAGTAATATGTAGCCTTGGACAATAGAGATATGTCTCCCCCGAGAGGAGAGGGCAGGTTTATTAATTGTCCAGTCTTTTAAAGACAATCTCTCACTTCTAAGAAAAAGGTTCAACAGGTTTCTGTTTAGCACATTAAGAGATTTAGTTTCTCTGAGTTCTGATGCTGTGCATTGCAATAACTTGGGTCAGGTGTCACTATACCTGTCTTACTTTTCTCATTGCTGAGACAAAATACCTGACACCCCAGCTTAAAGGAGGAAAGGTTTATTTAGCTCACAGTTTTTGGAGGTTTCAGTCCATAGCTAATTCCAAGGGAGGGTGGCAAATGACAGAGGGGCAACTGTACATGGCAGCAGAAGACAGCCAAAGCAACAAGAGAGTGTAACAGCATCTTTCTGTCCCTTTTATATTGTATGTAGATTGCTGAGATTAGGGTGGTGACAAACCAATCAGTGGACTGATTTAGTAATCACACACCTTTAATCCCTGCATCACACACTCTAAATTCGGCCACTGCCAAAAAAGCTTAAGACTGCTTGAGGCTTTGGAGGGACCAGTCATCTAGGCACAAACCATAACAATCCTCATGAGACTGAGGGAAAAAGGCAAACTGACTCAAGCAAGCATGAATAAGATGAATGAAATAATTCATCTCATTGTCTCTGACCCAGGAATATCATGTCTTTTGCTGGTAGTCAGGAAACCATGGCAAACTAACACATTCCCCGATAATCAGGGTGAATCCCAGACATCTTACAAATATCAAAGTATTCATATTCATTTTTTCTGATGAGGTCCTAAGAAGATCTCAATAAAAGCAGTGATGCTAAAGTTTTCATGGAGAGACTTTGTGATGTAGCTGGTTCAATTTGCTTTGAAAATTTAAGAAAAAAAGCTTTGTAGTAATTACTGAATTCATTCCAGTTTGAATGAGTCATAAATTTCCTAGAAGCTATACAGCATAAATAGAATACATTTTTTAACATTGCTATGTTTTGCAAACATTCTGTATTTGCAAATTTTATTACACTAAAATACTAAATATCTAATGGAAAAAGTTGAAATGTAAGCCCAGTATTTTTTACCATTAACTAATGAACATGGAAGAGAATGGTTAAATGTTTTAAAATATTTTAAATAAAAGGAGAAATGAAAAATAATTCTAATTTTCCTCTGTTACTGTTCTGATATTCCTTGTCATTTCAGTTTTCAGTGACTGTCCATTCCCTCTGAATAAGCCTCCTGTTGCAGAGCACATACGGACTAAGTTAGCTGGCATTTTCCTTATCAAAAAATAAACAAGTCTGAACGTGGGTGTTCCATCAATCAGAACACTTAGCCATGTTACAGGCTGCAACTGATGCGCAAAGCCATTATCCAGGCATAAAATGCTCTACCAAAACACAAATTAAATAGCTTTATAGCTCTTAACCGGATACATTGCCAAAATATGCAAGGGATGAAATATGTATGTGACTTCTTTAGGAGAAGAAATTGAAACCAGGAGCCAACTATTTCTCAGCAGTGCAAATTATACTCCAACTTTCTGTATTTTCATGTCTTGTCTTGTCTTAAGTAGATTGTAAACTAAGTGGGAAAGAGAGAGAACCTGTCTCTTTCTATATTCTATCAGCCTGTAGAGCATATTTCTATTAGTACTTCTGCTACAAAATAAATATTTATTGCCAAGAAAGGAATTCACTTTTATTTATTAAAAAAAAAAAAAAGAGAGAAGCCAGGGGGGTTGGTTCTTGGTCTAGGATGAAAATTGCGCAGAAGCCACTTCACCTCTCTCTTTATTTTCCTCTCTAATAAAATGCAAGTACCCATTTCCTTTCCCAGATCACAGTGTGAGGTTTCATTATAAAATACCCGTGAAGTTAATGTAGCTCTTCAGCAGACTGGCATTTATATAAATAGCAAATATCATTACCATGACGGGGTTGAGTTGAGTAACATCCCGAAGTTTCAATCCAAGGGATTCGGAGAGATATATGTATGTTCACTATACTTTTACGTAGCATTTGCCTTTTTGATGTGTCATTGCCATACCAAACACAGCGGGATGTAATGATGCAGCTCAAGTCTGACTTAGGAAGGCAGGAAAAGCAGTGAATCCCGAGCTCGTCCGTGCTGAGGAACAGCCTTGTATTCTTGGTCAGCTCTCAATTCCCCGAAAACCAAAAAGAGGTTTCAGTGGGACAAATGCCTGATGGGACTTACGGAAACCGTTTCACTATCTTAGCAATTTGTAAAGATTTAGATTTTCCCTAAATACTTTGAAGATCGTATAAAATGTGGAAGTGAAATGGAGCTAATACATAGAATATTTTTCCCAAAAACTTCAAGGAGAAATGACGCTCATCTCCCACCCCAAGTCTTACCAGCCTTACAACCAACCCTGTTCCACTGGACTTAGCATGGGACGCAGAATAGCTAATGCTGCAAATTGCTCCAACTCATTAAATAATCTCCTTACTATTTTGTCGAAGGTTTAAAAAATACATGCCAGTATAAAACAAATTACTCTTTTAGAAAAAAAAAAAAGGAACTCTCTTGGAGCCAGGCGATTTAGAGAGAAGTATTAACATTTAGCATTGGCTTGCAATCAACTGGTAATTTTCAGACTGTACTTTCTGCATTCAGGATGGGTCCCTGTGATTCCTATGCTTCAAATGCAAACACAAAAGTGCAAAATGCCACACGGCCTTTTTTTTGGAATGACCTAACAGAAATCTTGAGAATTCTCACATCTTTCTTGTTTTGTAACTCCATTTTAGATTGACCAATGTTTAAAGAGCAGAGCAAAGACGCATATCAAAATTTTAAAAATTGGAGTATGAAATAGCAGTTTTCTAATCTAGTTAATTAAAAGTATATCATCTTCTAAACTCTAGTCCTCAGATATTTGATAAGAGAACACAAAACATTATCCTTTTTTAAATCAAGTAAAAAAATAAAATAAAAAGGTGTCCCAAATCATCTCAAAGGTGAAGTTTATAATACATGTAAGAAATGAAGACTGAGATACCTTTGTACACATAGTGTGATAGGAAAGCATCCCGTTCAAATCAACACAGGTTTGATGTAAGCTTACAACCCACATTCGGGAAGTGAGGGCACACGCACTTCAATGCATGCAATTCTTAGATCTATGACACATGTGTAGTACCGAAATGTGTGCTCCTATTTTTACGATAGCATGAATTCAGAATTTTTCCTGTAACACATTAGTGAAGATTTGAGACTATACATTTCAGGGAGTAAAGCACTCTTCATAATTTTGCTCATCTGGAAAAAGGAATGTTAGAACTAGAAGAATATTGGAAAAGAAAACAGGCATTTGACCACTTTAAAAAAAAATTTTTTTTTTTTGGTCTGGAAAGAGTAGCTCTCTGGCACCATATAACCCAGTTAGCTAGAACAGAACCAAGGTAAAGGTCAATTTGATGAAGTGCATTGCTTCTCTGCCTCTCTCTATCAGCCCCCATATCTGGCTGTGGTTTCTGCCTGCTAACAGGTGTTAGATTCCTTTTCCTTGAATGAATAAAAACAAATTAAAACTCCTTCTGTTTGTAATGTGACAAACTAGTGATGGAAAAGATCAGCAGTTGGCAAAATGGGGCATCGCGTCGAATCTTTTTAGCAACTTATTTTGGCAAATACAATTTTCTTGGAACATAGCTTTGATAGCCCATTTGCACAATATCTGAGAGAGCTTTGTGCTATAAGCAGCAAATCTGAGCACTGTGACAGAGACCTTATGATTCCAAAGCCTAAACTCACTATATGTCCCTATATAGATGCCAATCACTAACACAGATAATTATTAACAAAGAAAAACATTCTTCATTCAATGACATCTTTAAAAATTGTTCAGTGATATGAATGCTGAAGAAAGGCTGAACAGTCTCAGGTAGAAAGTTTTAGAGTGGTAATTGAAATCTGAAAACTATCCAAACTCTCAGCTCTTCTTCACGTGTACCAGACTTCAAGACTTTGTATGATTTCTGACCACTTTACATTGCATTTTGTGAGGCTTGCACAAACCTTTTTGAGAGAGATAAAATGATTCTTACTGTCTGCTCCCTGGCATAGAATCAGGTCCAAATGAACTACATTTCTGAGTTTTGGTAGCAAAACATATTATTTAAAGTAATGAAGCATTTAAGATTCTATTGATGGGGAAAAATAAACTACAGTGAAGCCATAACTGTTAGCATCGAGGCTGGCTCTCTGGGGGAGTCTCTCCTAAGTCTGTAATTTGGTTAGCAATATGCAGTCCTTTCAAATACACTGTGGTGTTTAACGCTCACTCTCAATTATAATCTACTCCCCAGGCTCATAAATGACAACAGACAAGAATATATAGGACAACATAACAAGGCAGGCTTCACAATTAATGACCAACTTCAAGTTGAAGCTTCTAGAATTCCATTTAATAGGCAAAAAGTGGGATGAGAGGTGGGAGGTATGGTACTATGGATCAAATTATAGGTAATAACATAACACATTAGCTGTGTACTGAAAGGAAGTAAATCTCAATTACTAAAAAAAGGCTGTCATCACTCAACTGTCTTAGTGTCCCTCTGGCGATTTAAAATATGTGCCATGCCTTAGAATTAAAAAGCTATTTCTAGCAAATATATGTTGTCTTATGATCATTACACGTGATTATAGGATTTATGCATTTTAGTAAAAGAACACTTTAACCATAGTTACCTTATTTTTTAAAAGATGTAAAAGAAAAGAGAATTTTCTCCCCAAGAGTTCGCTACATGCAAAAATACGTAAATTGCTCTCAGACGTTAGGCAATGTAGCCCTGCCATCTAGTGGCCATAGCAGGGAACGCAGTTCTGAACACTACAAACCCTAAACTGATTTTCTCATGTTAAATTTTGATCTTTTTGCACTAAAAACACAAAATATTAATATACAAGAAAATTCTAAAGTCAATTATGCATAATTAACCAAGTGAACCTTAAAAGGTGAGGAACTTTCACTTGATTAATCTTACCATAACTTTAGAAATTAATGAAGTACGTATTATATTTCTTTAAAATAGTTTGAGCTAAATTCATATAGATTTGTAAACTATGTTAGCCATGAATTCTAAACAACCATATCCAAGTAAAAATATTTCAACGCACATGTGCTATTTAACATACAGGTGACATTCTACCTTTTCACCCTTGTCTGGCTTACTTTCAACTAGAAAAGTTTTTCTCTACTCACTCCTGCACCTCGGGTCCTTCATTCATAAGATAATTTCTGAAGGCACCAAGAATACACAAGTTTTCGCTTTAAAATTTAAAATTCCCCTGTAGGAAATCCTTAGCACAATTTCCTGAACGGAGCCACCTGACTATTCTGGTCACGTAGAATGCACTAAATTCAAAATGTTACCCTTTTGTCAATTCTTCTTTCGTGTCCTCCTAGTCATCTGATTTACATGACATTTTCCTCAGAGGGTACACTAAACAATTAAATAGTTATAATATAGAAATATAAAATATGTTATTATAAAAGATGCTACATTATATTAGTATACAAATATAACATATGAATAAGTATTACTTCATTATCAAAGTGTGAAATATGTATTCATGACCAAGAAGATCTATATTTATTATGAATTTTAATTTTTTATGTAGTGCCTGCTAGCATTTTTTATTTTCTTTCCTCTAACCATGACTAAAATCCCATGACTCTCATAAAAAGTAAGATGAAAGTAACATTAGAAAACTTGAAGCATCAGATACAAAAGAAATAAATGTTGATGCCCATTAATCTCCAGATACAAAATAAATAATCTCCTGAAGCCCATTAATTGATTACTATATTCAAATAGGTTTCTGAGCTCTAGGCTCATGTGTACATTCCTAAACTGATATGCTCAAACACATTTGCACGCATGTTCACATGCCTTACAAATGCAGACTTGTATGATGTCTTGAGAGCTGACTTTTAAAGAATTTGTGCATTGAATAATTGCAGTATAGTCTCCAATCAACAAAATTTCTTTTCCCAGTAACAGAAAGCATGAAAAATGGTGAGGTCGGCAGAAAAGCAGTGAACTCTATATTCTTGTCTCTAAAGACTTTGAAAATTATAAATTTTCATGGAATCTTTCATGCCTAGTATTCTTTGAATCGAAGTAAAAGTGTTACTATTTCCATATTATAGTTAATCCTTATTCAAGAGTTGATGCTGAATACAAAATCTAGCATTCACTGTTAGTGTCATCAGATTTTTTCATTTAATTACTGAAATTGACTTCTAGGATGGGTCAGCCTGATTTGCTTTCAAAGTCCTTATCATACCACATTGTGATTCTGGATTGATCTGTTTTATTACTCCAAAACAGTATTTAACTGCCAACGCAATTGGCGCTGGACTCATAAATACAAAAAACAAATTACATAAAAAATATCCCTCAACTGCTCAGACACCTAATTCCTTCTTGCAAGTACTGGGTATCAAGAAAACAGATGACATTGATGGAATGGGAATATGGAGTGAGATCACAAGAACCACATAATACAATAATATTGGTGAGTATCATGCATTAGATGATATATGACTAGATCAATAATTTTCCAAAATTAAATTGCACTTTAAGTAGAAGAAAAGAAAGAAAAAAAAAGAAGAGGGAAGAAGGAAAAAAAGAAGAAAAAAGACAGGAAAAAACCAGGAAAAAAATATATAATCTATCTCACGTATTACTTTAAATGAATCAATATGTTTGTGACAAGTATTACCACACAAGGAGTTACTGTTAAACTGCACCTTGGTATACTTTTTAGAAGATCCAGGCACTTACTACATGTTTAGTGGTAGAAAATGGCCAGATCAATTTATAATCAAAAGGTGTAATAGAGAACCCCACTGTGCAAATGCTTACATTTTCTAAGCCCAGAAGTACAAGAAGTGGGATTGTTGTCATTCCTCCTTGAATCCATTCCTCCAAAGACACCGTTCCATCATGATCGTAGTCAATTTCTTCCATCATTTCATGAAGGATCTGGAGAAGAGAAAACAGGGGAAAGTTGCAAAGAATCAATAAAGTAAATCCTGTGTAATACACCAAAACATTACATGGACCTGGTTGTTACAACAGGGACCAGTATCTAAATGGAGAGTTGCCATACACAATTTGGTTACTTAAAACAATATTAATCCTATTGTTGAGAAAATAGTGACTGTTACAATTTCTAGAACTTGGATACCAACACCAATCAACTTTCAAAAATAAGTGCTTAAAATTTTATTATTTCTCCAATGAATAGCACAGTTAAAATAGGAAAGTAACTTCAAGGGTGAAAGTGGTCTTTAATTACTTTCTTGAGATTTTTTTTTAGGTTCATATATATGCCAGAAAGTGTCTGAACAAATTAGCTTCATGGCAAAGAGCTCAAATAAGTAGAAAGGAGTGAGGGAATCAAGTTGCTTTTAATTGCCTATCAGAACTTAATAAAGCCAAAAAGTTAAATGATCTAATCATATTTGATTAGACTTCCTTTCTAAAGATGATTTGCACATAATATTCCAGAATGTTCTCCAAGGTGTTGTAACACTTTTACCTCTGTAGTTTGATGATAATATCAGTACTTACTTCAAAGGCCTGTCATGAGAATTAAATGAGTTAAGCCTTTATAAATAGATGACACACTGGCATATATAGTAAGCACATAGAGTTCTGTTTGTGCTATTATTAATGAAGATACTATAAGCATTTCAAGCACATAACCCTTGCCTTCTGAAAACAAGAAAATAAATTTCCTATCAATAATGGCACCATTAAATTGTCAACTTTGGTAAGAACTCCAAGAAAGAAAGAAATGAATTGTTTTTAGGTAACAAAGGAATTGTTGTCAACAGTCAAAAAGAAGGAACCAGAATTAGAAAAGTTGCCATAAAAGAAATACATTGCTTCCTGGTAGAAATATTATTTCCCCTAAATATTTCTGTGGTTGGTCGTTTACTGTATTTTCTCACTAAGTATTTGAAAAATAGATTATTGTCTTTCATAACAACACACTGATCTACAAGTATTGGGAAAGAGACTTTTAGGGGTAAAATGATGCTGGAATAACTGTTTCATTATTAAATAAAAGAAAGTATTTAGAATTTCATAAAATGCCATAAGCCCCAGTTAAAAACTGCCCTGCCTTTTGAGGACATGCTGATGAGTTAGTGGAGAATGAATAAATGAGATGAAAATTAAAAACATAGAACACCTGTTGTGGGTGGCTCATGCTTTCATTTTATCCCCAATGAACCTAATATCACAATCTGGGTTAGTTTGATTAAAAAAAAAAACAAACTCCTTCCAAGGACATTTTGTCTTTCCCTAATACTTGAGAACAGTGTCAAATACTCACTCATCTTTATTTGTATAATGCAGAGTTAATGAGTCTGTAAATGTGTACATTTGTCTTAAAAGAAGAGAGCTGTGGAAGCATTCAGTGAAGTGAGGCAGCTACTGTGAATGCAAACACAGTGTTCAAGGCAAGGCTTTTATCTTGATTTTCCACAGTTTAAACTCTCCAAATGGAAAGTGGATACATCACAAACACGTGTGATAAATAATGTGATAGGCATTGCTTGTGTTCACCAGAAGGTACTTGTCATTCTGGACTGTCCAGCCACCAGTTTTTTTTTTTTTCCTTCTAGCATCTATATCTCATTTTTTGCAAACTTACAAACTTTACATTTGTAAAAAGTAACTTTTGCCAGAAGGTCATAGGGATAACTTATACTTTAAAAGCTGATAGAAAAAAAAATCTCCCCTCTTTCCCTTGCTCCCATGCAAACAAGCAGGCTTGACTGATACGTGAAAAACTTTTTTTTT
>RJWT010044972.1:0-11702 GCA_004365215.1 Cuniculus paca
CCAAAAGTGTGAGTCAAAATAAGATTTTTTTCTTTATAAATTGACTATGTCAGGCATTTGTTATAGCGACAGAAAGCTACTAACACAACATCCGAAGTTAAACAAAGGAAAGAAAATATGTATGTATGTATGTATACACAGACACATAACATCTATGACGTGAAAAATACGGATCATTCATCTAGCCTGATTGCCTCTGCTATAGCATGGACTTTATTCTCTCCATCTTGACCACATAATTGCTATACTCTTACCTCACTTGGTTTAGGTTTAGTCACATTTTCCTGAGATACAGCAAAATATGTGAACGGGAGAACTGGAAGTATTCAGCAGGAAAATTGGAGCTGATAAATATTACCAGTATTCTGCAAATCTTAACCGGAGTGTCCCAAAGATCAAATTTCTTTAATAGCTTTTACACTTTTCAGATCATTTAGAGACTTTGATATAAGAGTCATTTGTCAAATATCTGACTAAGAAGTTGAAAAAAAAGTTGCCCATGAGAATGTTTTGTTTTTATGATTTTGATGTCATTTGAAGTTATCTAGTTGGGGTCCAGACTTGATTCACATTCACTGGAATGCACAGTACCATTAGTTCTCCAGATTATAGAGAAAACTGACTTCATCTGCAAAAACTCAGGATGGAGGGGGATAGTTTAGAGCTCATTAAAAGCCATTTAACACTTAGCTAGATGTCAGCATACTTTGAAGGAGGGCTATTAGTTAATGTATACAAGAAGTTATCAGCACTTGTCATAAGTCAAAGAAATCAAACAGTAAAGCCCATTAGATGGTACTCAACCAACAGTTGGGCTTTAAGAAATGTTTTAGATAAATTAGATTGAGATTGACAGAAAAAACAGCATTTATAGGGAAGTAGTTTTATTTAGAGTCCTTACATAGAGCCAAAAATCCTGAGTTTTGACTGACCTTAAATGATAAAATTCTGCAATAATTTGGTGACCTCACAGGGGACACAGAAGACATAATCACATAATAACAAGGTTTTCTGGCTTTTGTGTTATAATGGAGATAATAGACAAGATCCTCAACAACACAGAGTATTATTGCTTCCAAAGACTGTAATTCAAAACCTCTTTTCCTCTGTGTAATCTGCTTACATTGATTGAAAAAGCAAGTCAGGTATGCAGTTCTGATAATCTAGCTAGATCTAACAATAACATTTAGTATCGTTAAAGTAATATTACATTTTTCAATTGGATCAGTAAAAAAGAAAAATTCACGATTGTAATCTTCAACAAGAATACTCTACATTGAGAGGCAATCCATGTGAGTTTTATAGTCAATTGGAGAGAAGCATAGATAAAGAATAACAGTAAGGCTAAGCCAAAACCAGTCAGAATAAGCAATGATCAGTTCACGTCAAAGGCATCTTTATAGACAAGTCTAGCAATTTCATGAAGAGATCGCAATTAAAACTGTAACCATAGGCCCTGCTAAGCAAGTTATCGTAATATATTTTATATCTAAAACATTCAAGATAATTATTAGCACAATTATTAGCTACTAGCAAAGGGAAAAAAAATCAGTGATACATATGTCCATGTCAGGTTTTAATCAATTTTCATAATTGTGAGACCTCCATGAATAGCTAATTAGAAACCATGACTTTGGAAAATTGAACGATTTGAACTCATATAACATTTTTGGATAAAAGTCAATTAAATGCCACAGCATATCTTAAAGCTGGTAACTTTTGTTTTAGGATACTTAACTTTAATATATTCATTCTGCTTGTAATTAGATAGCAGATCTTATTTTGTCTATTAATGCTATTTCTAATGCATAGCTATGAAATTATGTCATTGGCATAAGGAGGAAGCCTAATAATTTTGTTTCTCCAGAGTGGATAGCTATTCACCTAGGTAGTCCAAAAGGTCAACTAGAATTACTTGAATGAAAGTTAAAGGCAAGGGAACCAAATAAAAATATTAAATGTCTATCTTTCTTGTTTTATTCTTTAGAGGATTTTCAATTAAATTCTGTTAATAGAATAAAAGCTAAACATTTTATGAATTTTTATTATTTACCAAACACTGTTCTACATTACCTTTACTTACTTCATTTTGTCAATAATCATATGAGGCAGATACCCATACAATATCATTTTACAGAATTGGAAACTGAGATTTAGACAGTCTGACTTGCCTAAGATTACATGTCAAATAAATGGGAGAGCAAACACTTGAATATGTGCACATAATGATGTAACTTGGTTAACCCCAAGTTCCTTTTTGAAGCAGTCTTTGGATAGCCCAATAGAAAAATGTCCTTTGTTTACCAAAAATAAATATTTATTCAGAAAGTACTGATAAATTTTGATGTTTTGGTGAATTTTAAAGTGAAGTAATTAAAACCGTGGTATAGTAAATCATGCATTGAGAACAGAATGAGGGATAAAAAATAATTTTATATATATATATATATATATATATATATATATATATATGCTGGAAATGAAGAGACTGAGTCAAAGGGAGGTTAGAAAGGCACAGAAAAATATGATGAAGGAGATTGCCTCCTTCTAGTCTGGATTATACTGCACGTGACATTCTTAGAAACCAAACCAAAGGAAAGGGACAAGGACACGAGTTAAGAGGCAGGGTGAGTTATGTCCTGTTTTTCTAAGTCTTGATGACTGGAATGATGCCTTTTCTCTCCTGGTTAGGAGCTCAGTGAAACATTTGCAGTGACATTGCTTTGATTATCTGTGGTTCGTTCCTTGGCTGCTTGGCATTTGGTATTAGATACCTGTCTGTTAGGAAAATAGTTTGTGAGAGGCTATTATAGCTATCACATGGTAAAGTAGACAAGACAACATATTTGGCTCAAGTTTGTCCTTGTCCAAAATAACAACTGTTTTGTAGACTGTTGGAGACATTGTTATATTTATTGTAAAGACAGCTGAGTTTCAATTTTACCATTTTCACTGAGTATATATTTGAATTTCTGAAAGATCTCTAAATACTTTTTTAGTTGTGGCTCTGGAGTTTTTGTTTTTTCCAAAATTGCAATGAATTATTTTCTCTATTGTTGCACAGTTTAAGTGTGAAGATAGAAAATCAGGAAAATTATTTGTCTTCATTTATCTCTTGTTGTAAAGGTAGGTCATAATCTTTATTATCTCTCTAGGAATAGTTTTATTTTGCGTATACTAACTTGCAGTTCAAATTATTAAGCATTCACTACACATTATCTCTTACCTATATTAAATGTTTGTAGAACATGAAAAAAAAAAGAACACTAAAATGAAGTTATTGCTTATTAAACATTTAATGTTATTTTACATGCCGATCCTTTAAGTTATTGTATGTTTAGATAAAATGTAAACACAAAAATCACTCTATTGAAAGGACAGTGGATTTTACTACAGCTCCCGTAATAGTTTGAAGACCAGATCACCTGTTGTTTAGTGCTTTAAATTAAGACTGGTTTGACTCCATGAAACTGAAACCTTTTCACTCTGTATCAGGTGAAAGGGGAGTCCGTGGTAAGGCAAACCCCCAAACACATGAATGGAAGTATAGTTAGTATATTTCTGTTAACTAGAACAAGGTGGGGTATAAGAAACAAAATTCATTCTGGGTCTCCCAAAGGTCACAAAATGTCTTCTCCATTTCTCAAGCCCTCGTGTTTTATTTCAGCTCTAGTTACCTTGTGATTTTCTGTCTTTCACTAGGCTGGTTTCCATTGCCTTCACGTGGTCCCACATGGTAACCCCAAGTTAATTTCATCATATAGGTTCAATACTCCCATTTGCTAACTGCAGCTCTGATTCTCAGCTGAGCTAACATGTCTCCTCCAGATGGAGTATGCGTATCTCAATCTTTAATTATGAAGAAGAGGAGCATGAACAGTTTGAATAGCCATCTTTCATATTTTAATATAACTTTATATTTGGAAAAGTTAAATATAACCATTATTTCATTATGCAAATTCTGAAAAGGAAATCTCTATGAAATCTTGTTGGGGAATGGGAAAAATGTTAAAATTTAGAAACACATTTGAATGGTTCTTTGCCTCTGTGTTTTTTAGTTTAAATTGAACAGAGGTTGAGAATTGGCCTAATCATAGTCAGTCAATGAATTGATTGGCCTCTTTTTTTCTACTTCTGGGCTGGTATCTCGCACCACAGAGAAATATCCTGTGGTCCTAACTTAACCTAGTTCTTCAACAGGGAATACAGGTGATGTAGTTCCCAGAGAAGGGCATTGTGGATGAATGACTTCCGTGTTTCCCCCAATCATGTTAACTGTGCAGCTGAAGTGATCAAGTTTCCTGTAGTCTTGGGCTCAAGTTTTAAAAAGCAGTATAATGTAAATGTAAAGAATTGAGAAAAGAGCATCTTAAATATTTCAAAAGCAAAAGTTTAGAAACTGGATTTTTGTGCAGGATATTTTGAGGATATTCAATACACTAATGAGTTTATAGCAGGGAATATTAATAGGTTGCAGCTTTTTCAGTCAGAATTACAGATGCTAAACTTTTCTATTGGGGAAAAAATAGGGACTGGAAGTTGACAAGTTTGCAGAATATATCTATCATTAGGAAGGAGTGGCTAGCACATCCTAGAAAGAAAGAAACTACTGTGTTGGTCTACGCGTGCTCTCTACAGAATTTCTTTAACACATGGCTTCCCAATTTGACATGTACAGAAGATTTGTACCTCCCACCAAAAGGTTCAAAAAATGTGTTTCAAATGGCCTTTCTTATCTTGCTTGCTTCCAAGGAAATAATTTATTTGGAGTCAAATAAAAAAGCCAAAAAGGAGAGGTGCTTATTTTCTTGTTTTGTTTGTTTTTGGAGGACAGAGCATGAAGAATGGAAGGAGACTATGGAAAATAGTAAAACCTAGCTTTTTTTGTAATTTTGGTTCTAGGGCCATTCCATATGACCACGTCCTAACATCTTAGACACAGGGAGAAGAAATATGGGCAGAGAGCTTCAGAGTCTACAAACTAGAGAAGAAATCATTAATTGCAATGAAGCTGGATGCTTCAGAAAACCATCCCTACTGGGAAAGAATAAGCTCTGTACAATTTTCTTCTTCTTAAGCCTGACTTCCTCTTGCAATATTTACACGATATGCTATAATAGATGACCTAGATAGGATTATGTGCAGCATTTTATGGTTCTCATTCATTTCTCATGTTAAATTGTACAGTCTTTATCTCACATGGATTTAAGACGAGGCTGGATTTTTCTCAGTCTAGGCCTGCTGAGACAGCTCCTGGTATGCCTATTTTGACTTTTCTGTGTCCTGTCTTCCCTGCAGTTGTCAATTTATTTTGCCTGCAGGCTGAACAGGGCCTCTCCCTTCCTGTTACTGCTTTGTTGCTGCTCAGTGAGCAAGTTATCAACTCCCTTTTAGCTCCTTTCTCCTCTTCCTTCTCTGCTTTCAGGAACCCTTCCAGTGAGGTCCGGGAGGGTGCCATTGGCCTTCTGGAGTAATCTATTCCTTATTCTGTAAGCTTGAGGAAGCGTTTTTGTTTTTGTTTTTGTTTTACCTTCTTTTAGTTGTGGAGAACCAGGTTTTCCAACGCCTCTGAGAGAGGAGAGCTCATTCCCAGGGCTCACACAGGCCAGAAGTTATTGGCTTCGGGAAAGCTGTTACTTTGTTTTGAGAACCTGCATGAGTCTGTTATTGTTGGGTACCCCAGAGGCTAATCACTCAGAGGGAGCCTGATCCCGTCCTGCCTGAGAGAGAACACTACAGAGCCTTTGTCTCCTTGCTGCCTGCCTACCCGCACAGCAGGCTCCTCCTGCCTGGAGCTTCCCAGCATTCCCAGCCACTTCTCTGGGGCAGAGCAAAACATTCACACCAGGAGCTCACAAAGGTGGACTCGGCAGGGGATTTGCAATTTTGAAGGAAATCCATCAGCTTGTCTCAAAATACAATATTATTATTATGGGTTTACCTCCATTTTTTTCTATTATGTTCATGAAAGTCTCACCATATACAATTTTAGAACATTTTTTCCTTCATCTACTATGAAATGTAATATGCATTTAGCAAAAGTACATAAAACATATAGGTCCAGGTTAATGAGATGTGATAAAGGAAAAAAAAGTAACTACCACTTTTAAAATGTTACCCTTTTTTTCAGGCAGAATAAAAAAAGCCCTTTAAAACTTGGTCCCTTTTGACTTATGGAAAATAAGTAAGAATATATAACTGAAAGTATTGATTTGGGTTTTGATATCTTAATGGTGCAACTGCTTTATGTTTCTCTAGTAGGTGAAGCAACTGACTCTTTACATGTGTGGAGACCAATCACTTAATGCTTTCTTGAAATAAAATTTTTATTCTGGGTCGCTTCCCCTCTGCTATATTAACTATCTTCTGCTTCTGCAAGGCTTAACCCATGAAAAGCAAATTAATCTGTATATTAGGGAAGGGAAACACAATTCTTTGTATATGTAAAGTCACACAATTGTAAAATGTCCAAATGAATCTACACACATCCCACATGAATTACTTTTTGAGTGTTTCAAGTTTATGATCCTACTCTCTGTTCCCATAAATAACTCTATGGAAATGACTAAAGTAAAATCTTTTTACCTCTATAAATATTTAATATATGCCTACTCTGTACTAGGTATTGTTCTAAATGCTTGAGCCATAGAATATAAAAACAAAGTTCTTTGCTCTTACAGAGCTTACATTATAACTGTAAAGAAAGATGACATATTAATCAATATAATGTCATTAAATTATGTAGTATGATAGAAAGTGATGAGTGCTATTGAAAAGAACACCATACAAATGGGTCACAGAATTGCAAGTGTGGGATGGGAGTGGCAGGCAGATTGCTGCATTGCATAGGGTTGTCATGATAGTCTGCTTGAAAAGACAAGAAGTGATCAAAGGATTGAAGAAGGTGGGGGAATTTGCCGTATAGAAAACAAGGGGAAGAACATTCCAGGGGAGGCAGAAGGAAAAAATTGAGCAAAGCCCTCACAGTAGTAACATGCAAAGATGTCTGAGAAAGAACAAGAAGGTCAGAGCAGAAAATGTGAGAAAAAGAACTGGGGAAAGTCAGAGATCTTCTCTAACTCTGACCTTGAGTTGATCCTCTCCAACTCTATCTTCTGGTAGACCAGATCAGAGAAGGCCATAGATCACTGTAAGACTGCAGTTTTTATCATAGTTAAATGTGGGCCCTCACAGGGTTTAGAAAAAAGGGGGCATGCTCTGATTAACTTTAACAATGGATGTCCCAGTTTTCAAACTACTACCTCTCAACTCCAGACTCATCCTTCTCAGCTTTGACTTTGTGATCCTGAGGATGGGACTCTGCAAATCTCACTTCATTTTTTCACAAGTTGCTCCTTAGGAGTTAGACTCTGCCAACCAGAGGTAGCTGTAAGGCACTGCAAGAATGAAGGAGGAAAAGGGGACTTGTTCCTTCCTGTTTTCTCCTCACGGACTTCTGATTTTTGTTTCCAGTGGTGCTTCTTCAACTGTGTCACATTTATCCTTTACCTAGCAGCAATTCGCAGTGCTTCTAGCACTCCAGAACCAGCTTCATTATGCCAGGACGTGTCAGTCAGTGCCTTCCTTGAGAGGCCTGAGTTACCAGGTTTTGATATTTCCAGCCTCTTTGCTTGAGTCTCCAGTCATGATCGCTGCATCTTTGTATTTCCCCATCCTTTATGCCTTTTTGCTTATTCAGCTACTCAACTAACAATTTTATTACAGTTAGCAGTTATTTATATAAGACTTTTGTAACATAACTGGTGTGATTTCTGTCTTCTGAACAAACACTAACCAATAGAAGGAATCACTGTAAGTGCTGCGCTGAGAATAGAGCACCTTGAGGTAAAGCAGAAAAAGAGAGGGATATCAGAGGCTGATGCATGATCCAAATAAGCAAGAATTGCTCAAAGTAGGTAAGCACTAATGGAGATGGGAAGTTGCTTTATTCTAGTCATATTGTAAGAAGAAGAGCAGAAAGTTTGGATTTGCTTGATAGGAAAGAAAGACTCAAGGATGATTTCAAAGATGGCTTAGCTTCAGGAAATACTGTATAAGAATGGATTCGCTTTCAACCAAGATGGAAAAAGCTTCAGGTAGAGTAGATTTGGGAGATGTGGTAAGTTTAGTCTTGGATATATTACTTAGACATCCACAGAGATGTCAAATAGCTGATATAATCACAGAGCTAATTTTCATTCTTTTCTATGGGACCCTGAGACAAGATCACATCTTTTCCTCCACTAAAAATAACATATGAATTTATGTTCTTGAAGCTAAATTATTTTAAAGAGTATCACTCAGTTAAGAACATCAGTTAAAAATATTATTCAGTGAAGATTTTGGAATGAGATAGAGCAGGGTTTGAATCCTGACTCCTCGGTTGATCTACCACAATGAATAAGATATGCAACTTTTCTAAAACCAAATTTCTTTAACACTGAAAATAGGACTTCTAATATAAACTTTCACAGTAAGTACTGCAGTTGAATAGTGGAAGTTAAAGGATATATGATGGTGAGCATGTAGTAACCTTTGAAAGTAAAATGTTCTCTTCAGTTCGCTTGTTTATAAAATAAGGATAACACCTATTTCGTAGGTTTCTGGATTAGTTTATTTTCTGGTGCTCTAGTAAAATATGAGATGTTGGGTACTTTATTAAGAAAAGAAGTATTTTTACTTAGCTCACAATTTTAGAGGTTGGAAGCTCAAGATCAAGGGCCTCATTCATTTGGCTTCTGGAGCGAGACTACTTGGTTGATTCACAAAATGGTAAAAAATAGAAAGGGCACAGGCCATGTGCAGAAAATGCTAAGTTTATAGTGTGTCCTTGCTTTAAAATACCAACTCTCATGAGAACTATTTTGATACCTTAAACATATCAGTCCTTTCTTAGAGTAGCACCCTCAATCACTTAATGACTTTGCACTAGGCTCCATCTCTTAAAGATTTCACTGCATCTCAACACTGCCACACAAAGAACCAAATCTGCAGCACATAAAATCATGGGAGGGTACACTGAAGCCATACCCAAACCTTAGCAGGTCATTTTGAGTATTATATTAGAGTAGGACATGTGAATCGACTAACATATGGCCTTGTAAACAATGGGTACTCAATAAATCTAAACGTTTCCCTAAATGTTATTTCATTAAATACTAAGAACAGTTTTCTCAGTTATGAGTTTAACATTTTCAGTCTGTTCTACAAAGCATTAATTCCAGAGGATATTAGTTGGTGCTAACAGTAAAATAAAGTCTGGCCCCAAAGAGACAGCAGCTGGCTGCGCATCATGATTGGTCTATATGTATCTCTGCCCCCGGTGGTCCTTCCCATTTCTTACTCAGTATGCTCTCTTTCGCATTGGCATACTAATCTCTTTTTGGATCAACTGAAGTGTCTCAGAGAATGACAACATATTTTCCAAGGGAACATTCTGGTTTCCAAAATTACGTCAGAGGTATGAATTTATTAAGTGTCTGCGACTAAATTCAACTATGTATCTCCTCTTTACCACAATCTAGGTCCCCAGAACCAAATATGATGGCTCATTGCAAACAAGGAGCATTGTGTAAGTTACCAGGGAATACTTAAATTCTTTTCAAGTAGAGGTTTTTCTGGGGTAAAGAATTTTGATAAAGGACATTGACTGTACCCAAATCCTAGCTCCACTTCTTGCCGGATGTGACTGCAAACAATCGAGTTGACCTCTGTGAGCCTGCCTTTAATGTCTAAAACGGGGGTACTAACAGAATTGGGTGAGGATGAAAGGAGTTGGCACCTGTAAAACACTCCAACTAAAGACTAATCCCTTACAGACACTTGGTGTTAGCTGCTAATACTAGAAAATTTACAGTTTTGATGGAAGATCAAAAAATTCAATAGTAGTGCTAAACTGTATGTTACTGCTGAAATGTGAAATGAGAGGCAAAGAAATAATACTATGGGTTACAGCCGTCAAGAATGATGTTAGGAGGAGAAAGTATGGATCTGGGTCTCAGATAATGCTGACAAAATTTGTACTACCTCTGATTTTGTTTTGTGTTGTTTATCAAATGTGGCCAACAATAACCAGAGATGATGGCAGTATATAAAAAAAGAAATACTGAGCGAAACCTCAGATTTCTGATCTGCTTTTGTAGTCATCCGCTTTATTACCTTCTAATTGGAAAATTGATTTTAATTTGTTTTTTGGTGGATGAGATCTTATTTCCCTTTATATTAGCTTAATTACAGGTGTTTTATTCATTTTCCAAGATAATATTTTTTTTAAATTTTGTAGAAATAAGGTCAATGTCTCTTTTCCTTCACTGGCACATATATCACCATCATTATTATATAATGTACCTTTGGAAATAATTTCAGTTTGGTTGCATTATATTTTCTTTGAACTCTTAGTCTTTAAAACCATGACTATAGTACCAATTGGCATATAATTTTAGAGGCTGTCAAAAATTCAGAAGAAAGGACTGGATATTTAATACTCAATATCCCCAAAGATTACTGTAATTATTTCTTTTTAAAGAAAGAGATGACATTTGAGACATTTTGAAGTGCAAATGATCAATGAGGTAAACAAAAATCATTCATTATAGAGGAACGTCACTTATTACTCACACTTTGAGAAATGAGTGGAAGCATTCCGGTCCTGTGGATTTACTTCTGTAACTCACTGTGATTTTTAAAATGAGCAACTTGGCAACACAGAAATTTAGACTCACATTTCTATCTATAAATCACGTTTGTCCCTTATGCTGACAGTTGCTGTATAAAATTGGAAGATTTCAAAGTGTTCCAGCAACAAAATGTAAGAAATTGCAGAGCACATACATTTCAAGTTTTTTTCTTTCTACATCAGCAACATCATTTTAGCAAAATATACACAGGTTACTCAAGTGCCAGAATGGAAAATAAAATAATACAAATATCAAAATTGAATTCAAAATAAGAAGCATCCTTGGATAACAAAACTAGTTATTAAGAAGTGCCATTCATACTTAATAAGCTGCTTGTCAGTTACCTATGTGAAGACAAATTTAGTTGGAAATATAAAGAAAGTGCCAAACCCAAAACTTGAGGTAAGGTAAAAAATAAAAAAAATACTATTTTGAGGGCATACTTTATTTTTCATTGATCAACTATTGAGTAGTTACAATGATACAGACTAAACACTTTGTGCTCTCAAGTAATATATAACTTGTTAGTAGTGTTGGCATCAGAAGTGTTAAAAAACTTCTTTAAAGTGTCGGATTCAAATGAAAATATAGGTTAGTAGTAGGAAATCACTATATGGTTTTTATACAATGGTTTATGCAGTGGGACCATCAACCTAACCATCTTCTGGATCCAAGAAGAAATATGCCTGCCACTATTTTCCTCCCAGATTTAATAGCAATATCTGTTAAGCATTTTGTCACCCTTAAAAAGAGCAAGAAAACTTGTTCATGAATAGTCTATTCATATGCTGGGATCTGAACCTTTGTATTGACTTTGAAAATTTCTAATTATTTTTTTACAAGTGATACAAAAGAGTAGGGCAGTGAGAAACAAAGAGAACTTTTTAACCTGACTTCTTAAAAATTGCATAGTTTCACTTTTCTCTTTCATTTAGTGTAAGTGCTTTTGCTATTGCCTTTATAGTGTACTTATTTGTAATGATCAGTTAAATTGATGAATAGCAGAAATAGTAAATTTAATAGATT
>RJWT010044973.1:0-11697 GCA_004365215.1 Cuniculus paca
TGACTTTTGATTTATAGAGATACATCCAGAAATAAAGAGGTAGATGTGTGTGTGTATATCTTCATTGTCTTCATCTGTTTATTGAAAGGGTCCTAAATAGAGGTAACCCAAATAGTAGTGAGCATATCTGCCTTTCAAATTTTAGCGCTTCTGATTGCCTTTATTCCCTAAGAGGAGCCAGGATTCCTTGGAAAAAATAGCTGCCTTCAGACTAGTTCAGGGAAAGTACAAGATGAATCTTTTGTCAGAAAGTAAAACAGTAGTCAAAGAATGGTGGTAAAAATAGTCACACACACACACCAGCATAAAGGGGTTCCCACTGGCCAAATGTGGGGGCAGTTTGAACATCTAAATAAATAATAACGAGAGCTTAAGCACTGCCGGGGTCTGAGGAATGTCAACTATTCAACATGGAGGCAGAGGTCGATCAACTGGAACTGATGTTCTAGAAAGCTGACTCTGATCTGGATTATATTCAGTATAGGCTGGAGTATGAAATAAAGACTAATCATTCTGATTCACTCTTAAAGGAATTGTCAGAGGTAAAGTCTTGATACCAAATTTATATGCGTGTTTTAAACCTGTTGCTATTGACAGAAAGAGACTAAGAGCCACATTTTTACTATTTTGAATAAGACTATGACCATGATACAAGAACTACAGACAGATGTGGAGCTGTCACCACTGACTGAAGAAAAAACTGACGGACCAGTTAAAATCTCACATGCCACACTTATGAAGAAATGAAATTGCAAGACGGAAGTCTAATGAAGAAGAGATTAATTCCAGAGAAATACAGGAAGATGTCTTGTTAACAGTTCATACATAGAGGTTTTATTGGTGGTTTCATGAGAAAGAGAAAGTGGCAAATAGGCATTGTAAAGCCTAGAGTGAGCAGTGATGGAACATGAAATGGGATGAAAGGGCTACCTTGAAGGCACTCACAAGGTTGTGGAAAAAAATTTTTTTAAAGAGAGACCTGTCAGTGCTACAGAAAACAGACAAAACACAGTCTGAGAAGGTTTAGGAGGCAGTTTATTACACTAGTGGACTTGACTGGGATCTCTCCCAAAGAGTCAGAATCCTGCTGGGCAAGGTTTGGGGGCGTTTATGGGGAGATCAAGGGGGAGGTACAGAGGCAGATTCAGTGCATTATGATTGGAGGGTTGGGTGACATCTTGGGTTGTTAAGGGAGTTTAAACATTTTAGGTTATATTGCAAGGCTATCACCTACATGAAGCATGGGTTATACACAGGGAGAAATATACTGTTACATTGTTTTTCTTTCTTTCTTTTTTTTTTGTGGCACTGGGGATTGAACTCATGACCTTGTGCTTGCCAGGCAGGTACTTAGGCCGCTGAGCTAGATCCTGGCTATATTGTTCCTTTTTAAGTTGCATTGCAAGGCCATCAGTTATACAAAGGCAGCAGAGAGGGGTTACACAAAGGAACATTTTAAGGCCTTCTGTTAGACAAGCTTACACAAAGAAAGGAGTGTTCTGTTATTGGACTTGTCCAGACATGGACCTGTCTGCCTGGTCTTGGCGGGCATGCTTGGCAGGCTGTCTTGGCAGGCTTTAAAATTTTAATTTCCCTTTCATCAGTACTGGGGTGTGATTTTCTTCAGCTGCATTCAGCTGTTAGATATGAGAATAGAAGAGGTAGACAAATGATTTTAACCAAGTTTTGGATTTTGTGAGAAGTACAGCAAAATGAGAGAAGGGTGAGAGAAATGAGGATGCTTCCAAGGGATTCATTAGTCACCGATTAGTGATTACAGTATGTTGAGACTTCATGAACATTGGAGTTGCAAATACTGCAGTTTTGCACTGAATAAGAGTCAACTTGTGGAGTTAGAAATGAATGTGACTTAGTGTTCTCCCAGAATGAAACTTGTTTGTAAGTTTGGGACCTACTCTAGCCCCTGGATATTATGTCAGAAATAGGGACATTTCATCAACTTACTTATAAGACCTTCAGAAAAAGAGGTGACTAGTTTTACTCTCCCTCACAACAACTAATCAGATTTCTTGCACAACGCTTACTTTTGCTTAGTACATTAAACAGTACCTAGGGAAAAAAAAATTTGGACTCTGTTATTTCCTTTTTTAGCATCTTACCTAGAACCTCATTACCCTGTTTTTTATCCTTTGAATCTGACCTAAAATTCTTTTGGTCTTTTCTTGATTATGTGTGTGTCCTTCAGACCTGTGAGACCTCATAAATGGCACACCTTGCTTCTCCCACCGTCCCTTCCCACTCAGACCAGTTTCTCAGAGCATTCCTGTTTTCCTAGCTTTCAAATACTTTTTGGGCTTTTAGTCTCTAAAATACCTGAATGTTTTCTAGAAGAAATGTATACTAAGATTTTTCAGTCTTGGCACTATTGTTATTTGGGCTGCATGATTATTTGTTGAAGGGGAAGGATGTGTTCTGTGCATTGTGAGACATTTAACACCTCCCTAGCCTTTACTCCCTAGTTATCAATAACAATCCCTCTCCTCCACTGCTTGTGATAGCCAAACTATCTCTAAATGTTGCCAGATGTCCCTTGGTGGAGAGGAATCAAGACTGTCCTGGGCTGAGAACCATGTTGTAACTGATTATTTTTAAGTAGCAAAGGCTGTGTAGACTGATTTTGTGTGTTTGCCTTCAAGTCCAGCATACATCTATGTATATATAAACACTTTCTCTTTAAATCTCTGTTGCTCAGAAATACTTGCTATCTACTGCCCAAGTCAGTGAGACTTAGACTTTAACCCTCCAAACTCTCTTTAGGGTGGCTGGTATCTGATATTTCATGATAGTAGCACAAAGCTGACTAACACAAAGTCCTTTTGGGAAATCAAGTTGAGTGGTGCTTGGGATTCAGATATCTTGCTTGTCTTGTTTGTCTAGGACTCTAAGCAAAGGATGTATGAAGAACAGTACTTGCCCAAGAGCTACATAGCAGTTGGATGATTGTGTGTGGGAGTAAGTGGTCATTTCTCCATCAAGGAAGTAGAGAAAGAGAGTGGACTGGTGGAGTCCCACAATCCCCTTGAGGGCGTGCTACCGATGATCTGAGGATCCAAAGGTTCCACCACCTCCTAGCAACACTGCCATAGGCACCAAGCCTTGACATGTGAACATTTGGGGGTCACTCAGATTGTACTCAAACCATAGAAGACTTCTACCTAGAATCTTTTATTTATTTTTTTTTGGAGGGGGTACTGGGGATTGAATGCAGGGTACTCTTATCATTGAGTTATGTCCTACCCTTTTTATTTTTATTTTGAGATAAGGCCTCACTTAGTTGCCTTCTCTCTGAAACTTTCATTGCTCAACACACCAGATCAGACATTACTATTATCAAGGATTGCTTTAATCGCATCTAAGCTTAGACATGGATCAGTGTCTCTAGACCTAACTGTACATCAAAAACTGGGCACATAACCCCCAGAGAGTCATTTAGTAGTTCTGGGATGAGGCCCAGGATTTATCACTTTAAAGCTTCCTACTGCATCTTAGCTAATGGTCAGTGCTTGGGAATCTTTACTTTTGATAGTATAAACTATTGTTTCTCAAACACTGGTCCCACAATAGTTGCTACACTAGTATTGTATACATTGAGAAAAACATAAGTGTTTATATGGTACATAATATTTTACATATATTTTATTAGTATGTTTATAGTACATAATGATGACATTCATCATGGGGACTTAGTACATGACGTATCAGTTTTTAATCCCTTTTCCCTCTCCTTATATAGTGAATTAATGGACTGCCTTATTCTGAGATTACATTTTAGGGGAATAGGTTGAGTTAAATTGTTTCTCTTATAAAATGAGTGGAGGTAACAATTTGTATGTTTTAGTTTTAAAAGAAAAAATGTTAGAACAAAAACAATATTGACAATCTTTTGTCATCGCTCAAATCTGATTTAACATTGTACTGGCCCATGAAATTCAAAAGTCCAGGAAGCTCTTACTTTGGACTATTCAACTGCCCAGTTATTTAGAGAGGCAGTTTTTCTGAGAGCCAGTTTTCCCAGTTTTACTTGGCTGTCCACTCTTCCTGCTTTATCCCTAGATCCGTGATGGAGAATCTAAAACTTTCAATGATATGAACAGTCCCCTGCAGCCTATGTGCCATAGATTTACCACCGCTGGCCTAGATAGCCTCAGAACTACGCATAACACTTTTTAACTTGGAGAGTTGGTGTCTGTGGTGCAGGGACATTTAAACTCTGCTAGATGTGGGTACTACATGTTTAAAAATGTAATGTGTCCATAAGTCAATAAATCAATTTTTAGTAATTTTGGAAGGCGGTAAACACACAGCTGACTATACTCCTAGACTGGCTCAATACTTTTCATTCATCAGTTTTAATCAAATAAGTTTGAATAGATTTAACTATTACCAAGAATTACAGAAGTACAGTATATTTAGGGTCTAATTCCCCACTAAGATTTAGGTATTACTTCATTCAATTTTCATTTTTAGTAGTTAGTGAAAGAGAGTTGAGTGTATTTTTCCAAGTCCAGTGGTACAAATGTTACACCAAATTTGCCATTCAGAAATTGCTGAGAGTAGGCTGGGTGTGGTGGCACACGCCTGTAATCCCAGCACTTGGGAGACTGAGGCAGGAGGATTGCTGTGTGTTCAAGGGCAACCTGGGCTATGAAATGAGTTCAAGGCCAGCATGAACTACATAATGAGACGTCTCAAAAACAAAAAACTGAACAAATAAAAAAAAGAAATTGCTGGGAGTTCTGACCTTTGTGTAGCTATATCCCAAAATTCCAAGAATACTATTTCTCCTTAATGGAAATTTAATTTTTACTTAGATTTTCTTTAATTCATAAAGTCATCTTAACAGGTAACATATTTGATGATTCAGACATCTCAAGATTTGCTTTTTAAAAGGCATCCATTGAAATTTAAAGATGTTCTGGGTGTTTAATCTCTTCAGGAGGGTGAAGCAGGAGAATCATTGTAAGTTCAAGGCCAACCTGGGCTACACAGTGTTCAAGAGCAGGCTGGAATGCATAGTGAGACCCTGTTTCCCAAAAAACAAAACCAAACAAATCAAAATTTGTAACTGTTCTAAATCTATATCTGCTCACCTCCCATCCAAGCAAGCCAGTTCTTCAGTTTATGATTTTAGTGAACCTTGGAACAGTTCACCAAAGAGAAATGAGTAAATCTGTAGTCTGGTAGCTACTTGAAGTATCCACACAGTAGCAGCAGCAGCAGCAGCCTGATTGTGAATCTTGGCGCTGACAATGCTCTTGTCTTTTTTGCTTTATCAAGTAGAAACACTTGCAATTTTGTAACCCTCACAAGTCACTTTAACTTGTGAACATCCATTCTTTTATCTAAAAAAGAATAGTACCACCAGGGCTCTTGGTTATGGTTAAATGAAGTAATGCATGTAATGTGTGTCCATGTACTACATGCAAGTGTATTTTCCTGCACATGTCTTCAGACTTTCTTTTTGATGACTGTACAATCCTTACAAGTTGGGTCTCTCAGGGTCTTTTAATTCAGCCCTTTAAATCTCTTGAGCAACTTTTTACCTAACAAAGTTTCGAATTGCATTTCAAATCATCTAATTAATGTAAGAGCAAATAATAGTTCAGTTAGAATGGTAAAAACAGTTCATAATCCTGATTATTTCCTCTGGTCCATGATATGATTAGTCTTTCTTGTGTTACCACAGAAACTATCTTGTAAGTCCTGTGGAAGAAACATAAGCGATAAGCAGTTGAAACCTACCCCCTTGGATGGAATGTGGCTCAGTGGTAGAGTGCTTCACTAGCATGTAATAGGCCTTGGGTTTGATCCCTAGCACCGCAAAACAAAAATGAAAAAACAAAACAGAAAACGATTGAAATTTACCTTTTGTTGTAGGTATTCCTTTACAATCAAATAACCATAGTGTTTCTATATGTAGAACAAACTTTTAAATTTCTTTATAAGCATTTAGATAGGCCCCGTTGTTCATGTATGTGTTTTTGCTTGTGCTAGAAGTTTTAGGAGCTATTTGTTGGATCCTGTTGCATGAATGCTTTAGTAAATGCAACTCGAAGCCCGGTCTTCATTATTTTTGTCTTATTTTCACTTCTCTTTCTTGATGGTGGTGTTGAGACAGCATATTGCTATCGCCCAGGCTGACCAAGAATTCGAGATCATCCCTCACCATCCTAGAGTGCTGGGATTCAGGTGTGCACCACCACATGTGGCTTTGTTTTCATTTCTTCTTAGTTGTTAAACCCTCTTCCACGTATGTACTTTTCTCCTAATATACCTTTTAATTGGTACTCTGAACATATGGTTTGTTTCACATTAGCAAACTGAAACCATTCTTTTTCCGTCGACAGCCATTTTGCTATAGATACTAAAGGTCTAGCTAAGAATTCCAAGAGTTTCCCTTAAACTTATTTCGTAGATACAATACTTATATGTACTTCTTCATGCACAGTATTACTCTGGTGCTGTATTAGAAGTTTAAAAGAATTGATCTTTAAAACCCTGAAATTTTAGCTAGGAACAGTGGTATATGCAGCTTGAACCTATAGTGAGACAGTGTCTCCAAAACAAAATAAAAATTTAAAAAACCCTTGCATTTATGTATTCACTTAAAGCAGTATACGTAGTAATAGTATATTGAAATGAAAACTAGAAGCAGCTATCCTACCAGGTTACAGGATGGTTTTTAGGCTGAAAAAAAGAATTACAGTATGTAGAATCATATAGAGAGGATAAAAATTGGCCATATAAATTCAAAGTGGTATTGTTCAGAATGCCTAGTTTGCGTTAATGTGCAAGAGAATTCATTTATGTGATGCTTCCCACCAATATTGCCATCAGAGTAAGTCATATAGGAAAAAATAAAAGCAGCTGAATCATGCATTAATTTGTGTATATTCTCACTTTTGCAGCATGGAGACTTCTGATTTAACATAAATAATTTTGTCATGTAAAATTTACTTTAATTCATTAATCATAATTTCTTAATTCTAAATATTAAACTTTTCCAATACTTATAAAAATAAGCCATAAAATTCTGAGTCAGCTCTGCTTCTTTCAAAAATATAATAAAGCATATATAGATAGAACTAAATTATCTCAACATTTAACTATAATTATGTGGTAAGAATAGTGTGAGGTCACTCTTTGAATTTATTCCCACGAATATACTAACAACTAAGTATCCTTTCAGATTAGATTAGACCCAGGAAGCCCGTTTGCTTTCTAAATAATAAGTACAGTGTAAAAATATTTATTTAGCTAAGTGAACTGATTTGAAGCAGCAAAACAGGAAAAACTAATTAAGACTTCTAGAGCTTTGATTTGGCTTTATTACTTAGCTCTGTTACCTTAGGCAAATAGTTTAATCTCTAGGCTTCAGTTTGCACATCTGTAAATAAGCTGATCTTTGAAGTTTTTCCTAGACATAAAGTCCTCTGATTAGATTTCATGCGTCCTTTACACTTACAAAGTAGATGAAGAGTCTTGAAAGGGAAAAGTAGACTAAAAAGAAGAGTAAATCTACTGGGCAAGAAAGTTAAGAAATCAGAGGGAGTATACAAAGGGATGCATAGTACTGTTCTGGAGAATTTTCATGTTAAAAATACGGAAACATATACATAAAGGCTAGTTGTACTCTCCATTCTCCTTTTTCATAATTATATTCTCTGGTCTCAGGATTAAAATATCAGCTTTAGGGGGATGATACAGCCATCCTTTATTATCTATGGTTTCAGTTACCTGTGGTCTAAAAATACTAAATGAGAAATTTTAGGAATAAACAATTCAGTAGAGTCAGTGGACTGAAACCACTGAAACTGTGACAAAAATAGTATTTTTTTTAACGTTGATTTTCTCTCATATTTTGTTATGTGACAAAACGGACGCATGCGGTAAATAAAAAAATACGTAATTGCATAGCATAAACCTGGCTTTAGAGTTGAGTATTTAGAGAACAGAGACCTTTAGTGAATTCACTTATTTTAGTGTGCAAGATAAAAGCTTAAAAATTTTCTTTTCTGAAAATAATTTATACCAAACCTTGTATGTTATTTGTTCTACAAATTTGTAGCCTTTAAAAAAAAAAAGGCAAGCCTGGCCTAGAAGCACACACCCATAGTCGCAGTGCTCTGAGGGGAGAGAGGATGTCAAGTTCAGCTCCCTTCTGGCAACTTAGTGACTCAGTGAGACACTCTCAAAAAAGTGATGCAACTGGGCATGGAGGTGCAGGCCTATAATCCCAGGGCTTGGGAAACTAAGGCAAGAGGATCATTGCAAGTTCAAGGCCAACCTAGTCTACCTAATGAGTTCAAGGCCAACCTGAACTACATAGTGAGACACTGTTTCAAGAAACCCAAAATAAGTAAATAAAGTATGGGGGATGGGTATGTAGCTCAGTCCAAAGACCCTGGGTTCAGTATTAATTACCAAAAAGAAACTGTTATGTCTGGCTTATCTACAAACCTCATCAGTTTTTTTCTTTTTATACACAGTGAATTTTTAAAAAATAAATTAGATTTTTTTTTTGTCTAAAAAGATGGCCACTGTTTTAAAAGGTGTTACATTGAACATGAAAGATCATTTGCTAACAGAAAGAAGAGGTCATGTTGTGCATTCTAGAGGATTTTATCACTTGTTAATAGTCCATTGTTTTTAGCAGAATTGTAGAACACACAGGATTTTTGTATTCTTTGTTTCAATCATTTGGTTGGTAAGGATAGAATTTAGAAAATAATCTACTTTTAGGTAGTTACCTCTGTTACTTTTTGGCAAGGAGAAGTATAGGCTTAGCTATATTCTTCTGTTTCATCTGGGCTGATTTTAAAATTAGTATTGAAAAATTCTGTATTCCTGTCTTTATATAGTTTTTCCCTCCTGATTGCTTTCCCTCTAGCTTTTAGGAATCCATATCCTACAAGTCCTTTAAGATTGAATTGAAAATGTTTCCTCATACATTGAGTGGTAAAAGAACGAGTTTTTCCTTTAAGAACAGGAATAAGACAAGAATATCCACTTTTATCACTTGTATTTGACATAATGTTGGGAGTTACAGAGTAAGTTTGGCCAAGAAAAACAAAAGCAGGTACTCTTTGAACAGGAAGAAGTACAATTATTTGTTACACGTGTCATGATCTTATATGTAGGAAACCTTAAATACTTCCTAAAGAACTTTTAGAATAAACTCAGCAATCTTGAAGAGTTTAAAAAAAAAAAAAACCAATGCACAAAAATCAGTTGCATTACCTTGACTGATACAACTTCTGTACACTATCAATGAACAATCTACAAGAGAAAGTAAGCAAACATGTATTTATAATGGAATACAAATATTTCCGGCTAAGCTTAACCAAAGAGGTCAAACACTTGTACACTGAAAACTTCAAAAGACTGCTGAAGTAAGTTAAATAAATTTGAATACATTCATGTTCATGGATTGGAAGAGTTAAGAGGTTAATAATCTCCAAAGTGATTTACAGATTCAGTGTAATTGCCAGCAGAATTTCAATGATGTTTTTTGCAGAAATAGAAAATCCATCCTAAAATTATGTGGAGGACCTTGAAGAGACAAACAAATCTTGTAAAACAAAGAATAAAATTGGAAGAGTTCACACTTCATGATTTCAAAACTTGAGTGTGGTGTTGGCATAAAGACAGAAATAAAGATGGGGCATAAGATAACCCAGAGTAAAAATATATATATATATATATATATATATATATATATATATATATGATAAAATGATTATTAACAAGTGTACCAAGACCATTCAGTGGGAGAAAAGGATAGTCTATTAGCAGCAAAATTTTCAGTTGGGAAAATTAGATTCTACATGCAAAAGGTTGAAATTAGACTTTTACTTTAAAATCATATGCAGTCTGGGCATGGTGGCACATGCCTGCAATCCCAGCATTCGGAGGCTGAGGCAGGAGGATTGTTGCAAGTTTGAGACCAGCCTGGGCTACAAAGGGAGCTCAAGGCCAGCCTGACTTGCATAGTGAGACCCTATCTCAAAAAGACATAGCAAAACAAACAAACAAACAAACAAATATGCAGAAATTTACTCAAGGTGAATAGTGAGTGAAAGACCTAAATATTAAAATGAAAATTTAAAAACCTCTTAGAAGAAAACATAAGGAAAAAATTTTATGATGATTGATTTGGCAGTGATTTTTTTTATATGACACCGAAAACACAGATGACAAAGAAATAAATTGGATTGTATTAAAATTAAAAACTTATACATCAAAGAATACTGTCAACAGAATCATAAAAACTAGAAACAATAAACTTAGACTATCTTAATTCATTTAAAAGATGGACAGACTACTTAACTAGTACTTCAGAATCTATACAAGTGGCCAGTAGGCACATGAAAATATGTTCAGTATCATTTATTAAGAAAATGCAAACCAGAAACATCTTGAGGTATCACTTAACATGGCTATTAGCAAAACAACAGAAAATAAAAAGTGTTGTTAAGGATGTGTTACAAATGGAACCCTTGTTCACTGTTGATAGGAATATAAAACGGTGCAGCTACTGTGCAAAACTCTATGGTGATTCCTCAAAAAATTAAGCATATGATTACCATGTGAATCTTACATTTCCACTTTAAAATAGGATCTTAAAGAGATGTACATGCACGTTCACAGAGGCATTAATTGCAATAGCTAGAGAGTGGAAGCCGCCTGAGAACTAGTTTCTTGAATTACTACATGGGAGTAGGGGTGGTAGGGGTGTTTTGCAGTTACTGCTAATGACAGTGGAGATGACCACCGGAGTGAGTTGCTGAGGAAGAATGGAACTAAAGGTCTTAGAAAGTTAAAAGTGTCATTAAAAATTGTGGTAGGGATCATTTGGATAAATTTTAAAGTCACTATGAGCTTAATCTAAAATTTAGTTAAAATATTAAATTAAAAAATAGGTGAGTTTCCCAAATACACAACATTTAATCTTTTAAAAAATTGAGAAAATCAATGAAATTGAGTAAGTTGGTTTAAAAAAAGAACCATACAATACTCTTCAATTTACTTGAGGTGTAAGATGTTGCTGATTGACCCTGAATTACAATTGATTTCTTAACTTCTTGAGACTTAAACAAAAAGAAAATTTTTGTAGTCCATTTGAATTAAAGTGAGAGAAAAGTCAAATGTGTTAGAACTTTAAAAATGTTTTTGGTAGTAGTTTGGTATTCAGAAGGGCTGGAGAAACTTTGGCAGAAAATCAGAGCCATAGAGCAAGCTGAAACTAGGGCAGCAAAGTCCTTATTTCTGCCTTTTAGTGAAGGAAGTCTTCTTTAAATAGTGGTGTCTCTTGGTGCTTTACCAGAAGTACTTTATGGGAACTTCATTTGGATGCAGGACTGTATCAAAGTAATTAGAAGAATTGAGTAATAGTGACTTCTAAAAAACTTGTAACATTTTCTGATAGGTACATAGTTGTTTGAAATTGCTACATTAGAGATACATAGATAAAAGTAAGATGGGGCTGACTGCAGGGGGAGAGAACAAGGACTCACCAAGAAGCAAGCCCCTGCTGTGTACCAGTGCCATGCGTGGGCCGCTGGCAGCGGTGGACACAACCAGTCCCAAGCCTTTCCCCGTGAGTCAGCGCCATTCATGGATGGGGGGGGACAAGGCCCCACCAAGAAGCAAGCTGCTGCTATGAACCAGCTCCAT
>RJWT010044974.1:0-11755 GCA_004365215.1 Cuniculus paca
TCTCACTAAATTGCTCAGCCTGGCCTTGAACTCACAATCTTCCTGCCTCATTCTCTGGAGAAACTGATATTGCAGGTGTGTGTCACCATGGCTGCATCAGCAATCAATTTTTAAGATTTATGTCAACACTGAGGGCCCTTTAATCTAATATGAAATGTACTAGAAAACTATTCTATGTGCTAATGATTTACCAACATCAGTTTGGATTATTCTTGGCCTATAAAAAACAGTCAAATCAATTTCTTTTGACATTTATTTCATTTTCTCGGGGCTCTATTTTTCTCACCTGCAAAAGGAGAGGATTAGATCTTTGAGCTCAGGCAGAAATTCTGACTTGATTATTTCTTAATTTTCACTAATTCAGCCTGCAATTTGTCTGATTTAATTTACGTTTTTTATGGCTTTGGCATATTTGAATATAATTTTATGGTGTTTGACCAACAATTCGGAAACAAATATAGTCATTTAAAGGTTCTCAGTAAATAGGAAACCCTGCACGTATGTGGCGGTCAGCACAATGGCACCTCTGTGCTCGTCAGGGCAGGGAGCCAAGTGGTCAGGGGCTACGTCGCTGTCACCATATATGCCTGCTGGCTGCTGAGTCCCTTCTGAGCACTTACTTGCTTTCATATGCAAAAATCTCGGGAGGACTGTGGGAGACCTGGGAAACTGCTTGTTGAATGCCGTGAGGAGAGAGGATCCGTGGTATTCTTATTCTGTACTACCTCGCACAGAAAATACCGTGTGGCCAAAAGAGGGTAAGATAAGGGTATTCTAAGTGCGTGTTTTGCAAAGTATATTCTAAGGGACTTTCTATTATTTTTTAAAAGCATGGGAAACATTGGGTGAATCAAAGGAATAAGCTTTATTATTTGCAAGACTTCTCTTTAAAGTGCCAAGCTCCTCAAATCAAAGTCCCCAAAGTGGAATATAGACTACCTGCAGGTATTTGAAGCATGACATTCAGAGTCCTGATTTTGTTTAAAAAGAAAGTGAGGGGCAGTGATGATTGCTGTATCAAGGATTTGCCATGCCTGTCCTTATGTTTAGCCCTTTCTGACTCTCTCAAGCCCCACTCATATACACATCCATACCCCACTCTATTAGGAAATCCCAGAGATTCAAATAGAGCTGCAATTTGACTGATGTAGATACTTCTCATTTCACATAAGGTGGAAATTCAGATCTGTAGCAGGTGGGGGTATAGCTCAGTGGAATAGGACATGCTCTGGGCTCTGAGGTGATCCCCAGCACCAAGCCTCTTAAAAAGACCAAAGCCTTCCTGTCCCCCTCAAAATCTGCTATGGGTGCCATCCAGTATCCAGGTTGCTGTAGCGCCTTTTGTTGGGACCCGAATCACTGAAGGTGTTGTTTTCATTACCGAGGAGCTGCCTGGAACCGCGCATTTCCAAGCTCATGGTAGATAGAGCACGGTGTGGGGTTTCTAGGCCTCACGATTCACGCACGCGAATTCGTTAGTCCAGTAAACCACTCTGTCCAGATGCGGGAGCGCTCAGGTATTTATTAGAAGACAGTAATGATAATTTTGCTTATCTTTTTTTGAAACAACTGTGAATAAAATCTCATTAGCAATTTATTTACATCAAATGACATTTATCATGTATAAAACATTTATTAACTGAAACACAGCTACCATCTCTGGTATTCTTGAGAATACCCATTATTATTCAGAGCACCTGGAGCCCAGTAAATTTCTGATCATGTTGGGAACACGCATAGTGAGTTGCTTCTGCTACCTTCTAGAATGCAGTATCAAAAATGTAGTGGACATGGATTGTTAAAAGCAATAAAAATGTAAATGACCTGTGGTGAGTGATGCAAAACAAAACGTGAGGGTTAAATTAATCCCCAAAATATCCATGAAAGGAACAGAAGGTGATGAGAGCAGATAATTTGATCCAAACTGGTGAAACTAGAGATGCCCGCGACCCAGGATCTTGCAGGCTCCAACCACAGCGTGCTCTCGCGTGGCCTGAGCAGGGACGCTGGGACTCCCAGAGGGAGGTTGGCGCTGTTCAAAATGCAAACGAAGATGCCCCCTCTTCCCTGTTATTCCCCTTCCCCAGAACCACTAACTGGATTTATAGAAATGATCTATAAGTTGTTACTTCATGTTCTTTAATCAAACTATTATTGGAAGAGTCACATAATATGAGAACTTTAATACTTTGAGAGGGGGGATTTGGAACTGATGGGGGTCTATGTTATTTAAGTTTTTAATATACCCATGTTTCAAATCCATGCATTTAGCAGGAGTTTCTTATAAACAAAAATTTAAAAAATGTATTTTTATCATTACCTCTAATTCTATCTATCTATCTAGCTAGCTAGCTATCTATCTATCATCTATCTCTCTATCATCTTTTCCAAAATAGGAAACTATCCACGTCCTATGGAAAGGAAAAATTGCTTAAGATGAAAGAGAACACTATTCACACTGCACTCAAAATAAAACCAACTACCAGTATTTTCGAAGGAGAAAATGACATCCTGCTTAACAAAGTTAGCAACATTTAAAAATGCGGAATATAAGAAGACCATCAAAACCGTGGTTCGAATGAATGTGTGAAGGAATAGGAATGAATTGTGCCCCTTTCCTCCTGCCTGCCCTTTTCCATCTCCTTTATAGACATTAAGAAAAAGACTGGGCTCAGGTGTTTGCTTTAGAGAGTCAATATACAAATGATTCGATGAAGATTTACTCATATTCCCCAGGCCTGGCTCATACAAATTATTAAGGAAATAATTTTTGAGCAGTGAATGAATAAAAGGTAGGTAAAAGATGCACATACAGATTAAGAGCCTTTGCAGACTCTAAACTGCTAATCTCAGGAGACTGAAGCCCCAGCTCTGAACATCTATCAGGTGTGTGTTAGATTTCAATGTATTTTGGAAAAGGCAAACTTCATAATAAGGTAAAAGCTGATTTTAATTACTTTAGTTATTTAATATTTATCAAAGCCTTTACTACTGCATTTTTTCTTTCTTTTCTTTCTTAAAGCAAATCTTGAAAAATTTTATAAACAACTTATTATGTGATGTTATGGTCTGGAATTAACTAAAACATTTCCAAACAAGAAATGTTGAAAGAATTATTTCTCATTAAAAAATCAATATAACTATGTGGAACATTTTTTGAAAAATAACTAATGAGGAATACCATATCTTTACTTTTTAATAAGTAATATAAAATGTTAAAAAATATATAGTGTGTTACAAAATGCTAGATCCAGACATGCCCCATATCAATGTTTTGGCATATGCTAACATAAAATGACTTAAGAAAAAATTTAAAATATCTCTAAATGCCTCAAGATAATGAACAAATAATTTAAAGTAAGGTCAGAAGAAATGATGTCTCTGGGGGAAAAAGAGTGTGGAAGAAAAGTATCTGTTGATTTTTGTCCCTTAAAGTGAGAGGCTATGGCAAAACCATAGCATCAGGCGTGTGGGGAAGGTAATGATTAACCTAAGAAACTGTACTGTGCATAGCACTCTGCTATCTTACTATCCTGCCTTTTTGTGTCTATGTATCTTTTATGATCGACAGTCACTCATTCAGAGAATCTTAGTATTTAATAGTGTTTTTGAGTAGAGCATTTTATCTGATGTATTAGGAACTAGAATTTATTTAGCTAATTCAAAGAAAAAGCAAGAAATCACACTCAAAATTATATTTTTAAAAGTAAGCATTTTATTGTTTTCTTTTCTTTTTGCTATGCTGGGAATTGAAACTAGGACTTTATGCATGCTAGGTAAGTACTCTGTCATTGAAGTACATCCTTAGCATTTTATTTTATTTTATTTTATTTTGGTAACAGGAATTGAACTCAGGACCTTGCACTTGCCAGGCAGGCATTTGTGCCATTGAGCTATAGCCCCAGCCCTTAACATTTTATTTTAATATGATTTATATAAGCATATATTCATTTACTAATCCTTGATATGGGTGCATGGGTTGCCTTTTGGAGTTCCAGACAGTTTTATCATCAAATAGTTTATCCAGATAGTTTACCACCAAATTGATATATATATAGACATATAACTATATATATCTATGTTAATTTGAGTGCAGAAATTTATGTTTTTCCTATTTTTCCCTCTTCTTTCAAATGTTTGACCCCTCACCAATTTAACAGCATTTAGTTTTTTAGTAACTCATCTTTATGGAGTCTTTGCAAAGACTCCATATATTGAATTTTTACACTAACTACAATGATTTTCCTTGTTCCACCTTAATATATTTGTCATTTATAATAAAATGGGTAGGGAAGGGTAGCATTCATGGGAATGAACTGGTGGACAGTGGAGCTCTACTTTGGTGGTGTAGTTTCTTTAGGAAATGAATCTATGAATTGGGTTGAAAGAGTAGAGTTAGGGTGAAGTGTCCAATCTTGAAGTTGAACTGGAGATTTTCCTGTAAATCTGTAACTTTTACATAATGACTGCAACTCTCTGAGAGTTCCTTACTACACTTGGTTTCAGAATAATGGATAACATTTCCGGAGCGATAGATGTGTACTAAGCTCTATAAATATTACTTAGTCCTCTGAGATAGGTAATGCTCTTATCCCTGTTAAAAAATTTTTTTTCAAAAAATATTGAATCATGACTGTCATGCAGATGTAAAAATGAAGATGTATTAAAAGTTTTATTTTGTTTGTTAATCAGTGAGAGAATCAGGTAGATACTATAAAGGATTCAATAGAGAATCCAAAGAACAAACACACGCGTCAGTCAGAAATATTGAAATAAATGTAAAAATGGGGGGAACCACTTTTGGGGACAATGAGTTAAATAAGTCAATTTATCTTTTATTTAATTGGAACGAATATGCATATCTACCAAGAAGAATTACTTTGCATTGATGTTGAATTTTTTAGAATTTGCGCAGTTGTAGGAAAGCTCACAGGAAATCAGAATCAAACAACGCGGAGGGGCATTCTGCGAATAGCGTAGAATTTTTCACCTAAGCACAAATTTTTCCTTAAAATTCCATTTCATAGATGGTGAAGTCAAAGTTCATAGAGGGCAGGTTTTTCAGTAGATTAAGTTCACTGTTTACTAAGAGGGGTGGCTATCAAAGTTTGATAGTGCAACTAAGATGTGTAAAGGGACTGAAGTCCCTGGAAATATATCATTTATATTACTTGTAAAGAAACTAAGAGATGAGCAGAACTGCAACATAGCCACAGTTTGACCTATTACTCTGATGTGTGCCATTTTAGGAGAAAAAATATGCACAAACAGTATAAATGCTATCAGAGCCATATTCCTATTCCCATTAGTTTCACCTCAGTAGACGGTGAGGGGAAGAGATTGGGAGGGGTTTGGGATGCAGACAAAGAATGGAGGATCAAAAGGTCACGTTGAACACGTAGCCTAGAGAAATCCTTGGTGGAATACTTGTCACTACTCGGTCTTCTAACTCTGCAAGTCATGACAGATAACAAACCGTTGCTACATGTTCTTGTCATCTGTGTCATCACTGCCTGGAAGGAAGCTGAGACAGAGCTATAGGATGGGCTCACGCTCCTGGAGCTTCTTAGGTTGTCTTAAGCCTGAGCGATTGCTTTGATGTTCCTTAACCCTGCCCCTTACCAGAACCTAGGAAGATTAAGTCAACCTGAAGTGAGCATTAAGAATAAAAAAGAGAGTCAGCATAAGTTCTGATAGATGCAGACCTAACAAGTGACAGAGCTCATGTGCAAACACAGATTTGTCTAATGCCCGATCCAGTTTCTTGACTTCACTACACTGTTTACTCTGTTTCCTCAAAATGTTGGATGTAAGAGGTACACAGTGACTTCTTCACTATCTCCAGTGTTTCCTAACTGAATCATTTGTTGGGACCCAGCACTGACAATGTTTCGTAACAATCTATAGTGTGTGCTATTACTATAGGAGTGGAAGTTCGCAGGTACCCTTAGCAGTCAACTGATTTTACGTGCAGAGTACAGACTGAGTTAGAGTTCCACTGCACCAGGCCAGGAAATAGCCAGACTGACTGCATCAAACTCCATCAGCAGTGTCTTATTTTCTACTAGTTACTCACTTTACCTTATTATCTGTGGGAGATGCATAGGCTAAATAAATAAATAAAACAATGAACTATGAGTTGGAAGTCTTAGTTATTGTTCTAGACCTTAAACAACATTAGCCTTTCTGTAACTTCTCCTCATTATAAAACACAGGCAATAGCATTTGACCTCTATTCCAACAGGGTAATTATTTTCCTTCCTTCCTTCTTTCTTTTTTTTTTTTTTTTTTTTTTTTTTCTTTTTGAGATAGGGTCTCGCTATGTAGTTCAGGCTGGCCTTGAGCTCACTTTGTAGCCCAGGCTGGCCTCAAACTTGCAACCATCCTCCTGCTTCAGCCTCCCGAGTACTTGGATTACAGGTGTGCACCACCACACCTGGCTGGGTAATTATTTTTGTGAGAGAATGTAAAATAGAAAAGATGTTTCACATATAGCAAATGACGCTGTTGTCAACACAGTAATGCAGATTAGGCAATGTCTATTACAAGCAGAGAGGCAGAGTAAAGATAAAGTAAATTATGTATTAGATAATTCAGAATGATCCTTCACAAACTACCAGTAGCCAAGCTGTTTCAGTTGAGATTCATTGAATTCCAAGTGACCAAAAATCCAGTTTAAGTGATCTCAAGCAAAAAAGTGACATTTTTTTCTTTTTAGCTAGAATATCTGTAAAGTATGGAGGCCTTTGTGGCTTCAGGAAATGTCACTATCAGGACCTGGTTCTCTTGGGTCCTGCCTCTTCTCTTTCTTTCTTCATTTCTAGATTTTATTTTTCTTCTGTTGGTTTTGTTCTCAAGTAGGTTTCTTAGACCATGTGCCAAAGTGACTCCTTGTCGCTTTGGACTTTCATTGGAGAGATTGCTTTCCTTTTTTTTTTTTTTTAATTTTAAAGAAAATAGGACAAAACAAAACAGAACAGAATGAAAAAAGCGAAAGAAAACAGTATAGAGTCAAACATAATATAGCATTTCAAAGGAGAACACTGCAAGCTATACAGGTTTTCAAAACATAACAACAGGAGATTAACAATGGTTACCCTAGTGTCTCTTGCTTTCTTCAAAATGTTGCTTTCCTTTTAATGCCTTCCAAAGTTCTAGGGTTCCCTGTGATTGACTCAGGCTCTGGTTTTGATTGCAGCCCCACTCTACGTAGCAGGTTGGAGTCATTCCCGTAAGTTCCATGAGGGATGAGACAGTGGAGGACTAGATTCACAAGGAAAATGTAGAATACTCTTATTAGAGGAAAAGCAAATGGTAGTAATGCAAAAGTGGGAAAATTTTGGAGGTCTTTGTGATGTGAGGAAGCTTGAATCATCCCTATTTATTGACTGGCTGTGAGAGTCAGCACGGTAAGCTATAAAAGTACATCTACTAAAATGTCATTCCTTTGCTGTGGAAGCATTAGGGAGATCAAGGTCTTCCAGAGAATACTACTTGGAATCTTCATAACATTTCTTTCAGAAATACTTCTTGTAGGAGTTGTTAAACTAATATTTGGATTTAGAAATTTATTTGTCTAATAGAATAATGAGGAGTGCTAGAGGCAGTTCTCCTGCGATAGTAAATATATCTTGTCATTTACCTGTCTACCCTTGAAATTCTAAAATATAGAACTTGAGTTAAACACATTATGGACTCAGTCATTTTTCTTTTTTTGGAAAGGAATTTTCATGATATGGCTTATTCACCCATTCAATAATTATTTATAGAGATCTATGGACAAGGCACAGTATATTTCAAGAGAAATAATTCAGTCTTTTCTCCAAAACCATGAATATCATATTCATGTGTGTTTCCCTGACTTCAGAAAAAAAGATGTGAATGATATGGTTAAGTATAAAAAATGAAATTCAGCAGGCATATGGAAAGTTGCTAAACTGCATTAACAAGAGAATGAAAAATGCTTTCTGTTTTTTTGCTTCTTTTTTGACTCATCAAATTGGCAATACACTTTGATAATATCAAGGAAGGCCATAGTGAATAATAATTATGCAATCATCATAGAGGAAAATTTTGCAATCTGTTAGAATATAAAATATACACAGAGGGGCCAGGGATGTAGCTCAGCAGCACAGTTTCTGCCTGGCAAGCATGAAGTCCTGAGTTTGATACCTGGTACCCCAAAAAGAAAACCCAAACAAAACAAAACAAAACAAGACAAAACAAAAAACCCAACCATATATATATGAATTCATATACAAGAATGCATGCTATCGTGCTGTGCAAAAAAGAAAAAGGCCTAAGAACATAAGATTCTAGCAAGACAGTAGCAATCAAATTGGCTATAGAAAATGCACATTTAGGAATCTTATATAGCCATAAAAAAGAAATATATATATGATACCTGGTTGAATGACTGCACATATTTTGAGAACAAAATGTTTTAATTTAATTTAACATGGACATACAGATATACTCTATTTATTTACAAATACATTTCTAAGTGTGTAGAAAAATTCAGCCTATAAAAATATTTCTACTTCCTGAAGGGGAAGTGATCAGTGGAACTGGCTAATGGGAGGGAGTGAGGGGCTTGAAGATTATCTGCATTGTTCGAAAGAGTTTATAGGAATGCTTTCATGTATTACTTGTTTAAATAGAATTCAATAATTGTATTGGTGAAAATAGGTATTGAATTTTTACAATTTATTATTGTCTATATAACAGACTTCATATTTTGATGTTTTACTCTTAGTAAATGTATTTGCTTAAATATAAAATCAGTTTTATATTTCCGTAAGGCTACCTGAAACAAACCTATGTAATATATATTAAATAGGTTTGAAAAATCCACTCTTTCCTCTAGTAATCACATGTAACTATTTAAATTAACAACAATTACACAAAATTGAGCATTTCTTTTCATAACATTAGCCACATTTTAAGTGCTCAGTATTCCATAGGACTATGGGCTACCATATTGAATAGCACAAATGTAGAACAGTTTTTCATCAAAGAAAGTTCTTTTGGACAGTGCTGGTCAAAACCATTTTCACTTTCTATCCCGTCTTTTAAAACTATGACTTGCTTTTAAAAATGCAAAATGCGTTAGCTCTGACCAATGAAAGAGAAAAAAAATAACATGCACTTACATCTGTCCTCATCTAACATATCAAAAGCCAACTGGTGCCAGAGTAAATTTTTCCCCCAGTTCTTGAGTAATTTAGTATCTGGAAACACTCAGCTCTTCATTGTTGTTTGAGTTCAAACCTTTCTTTAAAGGTGGCCTGGGCTCCCATATGACAGGACTCTGGAGCGTGAGTTGTGAGCCTGATGGATAACGCTGGAGCCCACTCTGCACCCAAGTAGAATTGCTCAAGTTTCCTGCAGGTTTATAGATACGGAAATCACCCGCACCCTGTATGAGAGATTTGCCTGTTTGCTCTTGTCGCTTACACTAGGGAGCATGAGAATTTCCAGTGAATTGATTCACTGTGTGCTTTCCCACTGGAGCTCTGGGGCTTGTGAATTTTTATTATGCATTTTCTAGGAGAGTCTGTCTCTCCTGGATTGTAATTCTCTTGGGCTCAGGGTGCAAATGCCTGGGTTAATATCATCAGCTCCAAGAGAGTCTGCAGGATAATGAGTGTAACCATGACGGATACGATCATGTCAAGAAAACAGAGGTCACTTCGGATTCACGCAGGAAAAGATCTAACACAGAGGAGAGCTTTTTCCAACTAGTGCCAGGCGGGGGTGGGGAGAGGATAGATTAAGAAGGTTGTTTTTAGGAAATCTCAGGAAAGCCACCCTCGGAGATCTTGGCGGTCTGCCATGCCTGGAAGTTGCTGGCAAAGCCCCAAATCACCCACCTGCCCTTGTCCACATACCTGTTAGGAACCACTGCTGTAGAAATACAGTTTCTTCTTTCCTGTCTTTCCCTACAAATGGTGCCTGATCACTTAACGCTGACAGAATGGATCAAGAGTCTTGCTGACACGGAAGCCTGGGGAATGTAATTCCCAATGCTTCTGTTCCTGCGGGGTAGGTGAGAGCTGTGGATGCAGGAAAGGCAGAGCACCCAGCAGGCAGGAATCCCACCCCGTCTAAGAGCGCTGCTGTTGCATGCGAAAAAAAGCAGCTTACACAGTCATTTCTTCCAACCTCTGGGTTGGAATATGTGTATTTCCAAAGTCAGTTCAGTAACTCGGAATGATTAAGAGAAGAATTTAGAGAACAGGACGACTTCAAAGGCTCTCACAGATCATTGAGTTCAACTGATCCTAAAACTTGCTACCTATCAGCATCACTGAGAAATGTTCTGAAAACACAGATTCTACCTCAGAACTGCTGAAGAAGAATTTTGGTGGTGGAGGGAATGAGCGAGGCAGTCCTGGCGGTCACCAGGTGTCTAGCTTGCTGATGGGACACTGACTCTCAGACTAGCATTTGGAAAGCACATGCTTGATGCTTTTTCCTGGGTTTCTGGACAGCCATGCCAAATTCGTCCTAGCATAATGAGAATTCATGCTCTGTGGCATCTATAAATTCAGGTTTTAGAATAGAAGGTACAGTCAAATGCTATTGCGTAGTCACATGCTTAGGAGTTCCAATGTCTACAGTTTATGAGGGTAACCCATTAACCTCAGCATAATTTCGGAGACTAGAGAGACACCTCCAGAAGAGAAGTGCGGATAAAACCTTAAGTATTGTTGAAGTCTCATTTTACAGGGAAAAAGAAGGGAAAATGAAGTACTTTGAAACCGCTTATGTATTAGTATATTTTCTCCATTGTTAAAAAGTCCACTGTAAATAAGTATTTACTGCTGTCATTACAAATAAAAGAGGTGCAGAAGGTAAACAAGGCAGATTATATGATTTTTATCATGAAAATATATATTGCCCTAAGACAAATTCTAAGATTGCACACACATCTGGGGAGGCTGTTCATGGAATTTAAGAGTGAGCAGGTGCTAGTTGCAATCTCATGGCAAGCACATTAAATGTCCTTTTGTTTGTGTGATTAATTGGCTATTCTCTGGGAGCATGAAATATGAACCTATTTCTAATTTTTGCAAGGACTCTAGTTAATTTGTAGGGTAGCTAGAATTTATGATTTTTAATACACCATTTTTTCCTCCTCATTAAAGGGGAAGGAAAGTAACCTGGTAAAGAAAACAAGAGATTAGTCTCCGTCACACATCATTTCATCATATCTAAATAAATTTGTGGAGTATGTGTGTGCTGGGCAGTGTCTTGTACTCTCACCTTGTGCCAAAGTTTTAAAAATGGATTTCTGCCAGAAGAATGAAACCATGTAAAAGTTATTTAGCCAGGTAAATTCTGAACTTGGGCTTGCTAGAGCAATAAACTTGATGAATGATGCTATTTACGATTGATGAAATTTCCTTTTATGAATCTGTATTAACAATGGAAAAATCTGTGCACTTTAAACACACATGGAAATTGGTTCATTTTTAGCATGGGCTTGAGCCGTTGGGCTTTGAGGGTGTAGAAAAACTCATGTCCTTCAGTGTTGAATGCAAGAAAATTCTAGACAGCAATGCCCATGTGGTGTGCATGGAGGGAAGGAGTCCACGCTCTTTGCACCAGCAAGAAATACTAGAGCTGAACTGATGATGGAAACATGGAAAGCAGGAAGAAGAAAAGTGCTGGAAGATTAATTAAACTGGTAAGTTTATTGTTTTCAGTCTTGGATTTTCATACCCAAATCTGCCATAACAAAGTCAACAGA
>RJWT010044975.1:0-11702 GCA_004365215.1 Cuniculus paca
ACACTGCTCAAACTCTTCAAGGAATTCAAAAGTTAAGCAAATCTCCCTAACTCATTACTGGAAACAAGTATTACCCTAAAACCAAAACCAGAGAAAGGCCTTTCCAAAAAAGAGAATTACAGGCCAATCTCCCTAGTGACATGGATGCAAAAATCAATAAAATACTGCAAATAGAATGCAACAAATCATCAAGATTATACACCATAATCAACATACACAAATCAATAAACAATACACCGTATCAACAGAGCCAAAGACAAAAATCACTTGATCATCTCAATAGATGCAGACAAAGCTTTAGACAAAACCCAGCACTCATTCATGATAAAAACCCTACAGAAAATTGGAATAGATGGTCTTTACCTCAATCTGATAAAGCCAACATCTTTTTAAATGGACAAAAACTGAAAACTTTCAACCTAAAATCAGGAACAAGGATGTCCATTATCACCACTCCTATTCAATATAGTTTTAGAAATATTAGAGCAATTAGACAGACACAAAAAGAATAAGGATAGGAAAGGAAGAAGTTAAATAATCATTATTTGCAGATGATATGATACTCTACATAGAAGACCCCGAAAACTCCATTGAAAGACTTTTGGATGTAATAATCAAATTCAGTAATGTAGCTGGATACAAAGTGAACACTCAAAAATCATTAGTATTCCTGCACACAAACAACAAACTCACTGAGAGAGAAATAAGGGAAACCACACCTTTCACTATAGCATCACAAAAAATGAAAAGATTAGGAATTAGTCTAACAAAGGAAGTAAAAGATCTATACCTTGAATATTACATTACTCTGAAAAAGGAATTTGAAGAGGATTTCAGAAAATGGAAAGACATTCCCTATTTATGGATAGGAATAACAAACATTGTGAAAATGGCCATTCTCCCAAAATTGTCATACAGACTTAATGCAATTCTCATCAAAATACCATTAGCTTACCTCACAGATCTAGAGAAGTCATTCCTAAAATACATCTGGAACCAGAAGAGATTTGAATAACAAAGGCAATTCTGTGCAACAAAGGTAAGGCAGGAAGCATCACAATCCCTGACTTGAAGTTGTACCACAAAGTTACTGTGATAAAATTAGCATGGTACTGGAATAAAAACAGACCTGAACATTAATGGCATAGATCAGAAGATACAACCACAACTAAAAACACACCCAGACACCTTATCTTTGACAAAGGGGCCAAACATGTTCACTGGAAGAAAGATAGCCTCTTTTAACAAGTGCTGCTGGAAAAACTGGCATTCCTTATGCTGAAAACTAAAACTAGGCCCATGTCTATCACTATGCACTAAACGAAAGTCAAAATGGATCAGAGATCTAAATATTAAAACAGAAACACTAAATCTTCTGGAAGACAAAGTAGGTAGAAATCTCGATGACATAGGGATTGGCAGAGAGTTCTTGAATCAAAATCAAACTGCACGGGAAATACTTCCCAGTATCTAATCTCATTGAAAAGTTTTTGCATGTCAAAAGAAATCTCCAACAGCATGAAAAGAAAACCCACGAATTGGGATAATATCTTGGCCAACTGCCCCTCAGACAAAGGACTTCTATCTAGAACATGTAAAGAATTGAAAAAAACCAAGGTCCCCAAATTCAATGACCCAGTCCAAAAATGGGCATCTGAAATGAATACACACTTCTCAGATTAAAAAAAAAAAATATATATATATATAAATGGCAAGTAAGTATATAAAAAAATGTTCCACATCAATGCTCATTGAAAAAAAATGCAAATTAAAACTACACTGATATTCTATCTCACTCCAGAAAGAGTGGCCAAGATTAAGAAATCCACCAAGAACAAATGCTGGATGGGCCGTTGGGAAAAATGAGCACTTCTGCACTGTTGGCGAGAGTGTGGACTGATGCAACCACTGTGAAAATCAGTGTGGAGATTCCTTAAAAAGCTAGGATTAGATTCCATTTGACCTAGATATCCTTCTTCTGGGCATTTTCCCAGAAGAATTGAAAGCGTAATACCACATGATATATGTGCACTCATGTTTATAGAAGCACAATTTGAAATAGCCAAATCTTAGAAACAACCCTAGTGATCATAAATTGAGGAATGGATAAAAAAGATGTGGCATTTTTATACAATGGAGTACTACTCAGGTATAAAGAAAGATTGCATTGAAGCTTTTGTAAGTAAATGGACAGGACTTCAGACCATCCTCATAAGTGAAATAAATCAAACTCACATGTGTAAATGCTGTATTTTCTCCCTATTATAAGAAACTGAAAGAGTAAATATGATCCAAAATGTACCATAAATATTGAATAAGGTAAGAAATTGCTGAAAGGGGAAAAATAACTGAGATAGGGAAAAGGAGGAAAGAAGAAAGGGAAAGGGAAAAAGACATAAATTTGTATACGTATACTTAAGATAGCTAAGATGACTATACTACTAATTGTGTTAGTTCTGTATGTTGTAATGTAAACAACCCTTTTGAAGGTAACAATGAGCAATATTATAACCATTGTTAAATTCCTATCTTGTTTTGAAAACCTATACTGTTATTGTTTTGAATTTGTTGTTGTTGTTGTTTGTCTCTTTTGCTTTTCGTTTTTCTTTTCTGTGTCTTTTTTTCTCTTAAAAAAATAAAAATATAAAGTGGGAATGGGATCTTGAGTTAGTTGGAGGCAGGAGAGAGGTAAAGAGAATAAGAAATATGAATTATCAAGATGTCCATGTATGTGAACCAATGTCCCATGATTATTATATACCACAAAAATACAGTAATAAAAGGGAAGTATAATAGCATTTTCATCTATTTATCAACATTTAAAATATATAAAGTACAATCTTCATGATTCCTCACATTTTGAACATTTTATATGTTTAGTTTTGTTATGTTTATTTCTGCAGATACATAATCACTTTGAATACTTCTGAGAGTTTTGTAAGTACGCCAAGACACCAAAAAGAATATAATTATGAGAAATAATTTTTAGAGGCACACTTCAGTGTAGTACCTCTCAAAGACTGTATGATTCTTGCTCATATATGAGAATGATATATGGAGATTTAGAATTTCAAGAAGAAATTCAACTAGCATATTATAACCATGAAGAGTTTTTTACTTTGCTACACTGCTTTAACCCATGTTGCTTTACTCTTTGCCATATTCCTTTAAGCTATGTTGTAAATTTCTTGAAATATAAAATTTAAAATAATATAATTTAACTTCTGTTCTTCTATAAATATGTATATGTATATATACATATATATCAAGTTGTATACATATGTACATACATATACATATTGTATACATTCATAGGAACAGTAGATCCCAGTCCCATTTTATTTTAAGATGATAAATATTTAGAATTTTAATAATGAGAATTTTATTAAGTGCTAAAATCTCTAAAGTAAGACTATAGAGTATACTACCATTAGTGTATATATTGGAGGCAAATTATGTATATTCATATTGTTTGTGCATTGGTATGATTTCCCTTATTTCTCTCTCAGTGAGTTTGTTGTTTGTATGCAGGAATGCTAATGATTTTTGAGTGTTTGCTTTGTATATTAACCTTAGAATAATATACAATAACTTGATGTATATTGTATACATACATATATACACGTTTATATATATATAGTCATATATACACATACACATATGTACATATATATTGAATCATTTAAAGGAAGGGAAAATCATATATATATATATATATATATATATATATACACATGCTTTTTATGTTGCTGTGAAAAGGCTGTGCATTTTCACAGTAATTATATTATGCATTTATAAATTTTAACTTTGTTATTGTGTTAAAAATTCCTAATGACTTAACGCACTCAAGTGCTGGTATTCTACCATGTACATTTAGAGAAATTAGCGTTCACAACCTTGCCCTTCATTCCTGGCTCTGGACATTAACTTACAATAGTTTTGAGGCACCAACTTTCTAATTACTAATAATTTAAAGTACAATACTATCCAAATTTAAAATTCATGTATATTTGAAACAAAATATATAAGATTATAACTGAAGACCTAAAACATCATTTGTTTTTGAAACTTTCCGTTTGACCACCTTTTCAAAATTATTATATCCTATCAAATTTTTTCCAAATGGTGTAAAAAGTATATTTCTTCTTAAAACTTCAAATCAGCAATATAAGATACCATTAACTTTGAAAAACATATTTACATGTTAGCAAGGTCTATTTTCTTTACAAGTGTCTTAGTAAAAATATTAACCTTTTATTTCTCCTTAAATTCATGCTGAAGTACTGACATCGTGGACTCCTTTGAAGTCTGTAATGAGAACATTATCTTTGAGTTTCAAAAACCATACATAATTGTTTAAACAATTCTGTGTAAAGTCAATAGTTTTCTTATCAAAGTGAAAGGAATTTGCTATTCTTAGTAACAGATTTTTTATTATGTTATTTAATATGAAACATTTATCTCCAGTAGATGTGGACAGTTTATTATTACTTTCATAATAGTTATTTGCCTAGCAGATGAACTAATATGAATTAAGCAGTAAATCGGTATTACTTCCTTTAGATAATTAGTAATTTACATATAACCTTTGACTTTTCTTTTATCATAGGGTACTGATACAACTTTCATAAAATTGTTTTCTGTGTGGAAAATGCTTTGAAATGCAAAATCTAATTATAATGAATCATTTTTTTAGGAAAGTTGTGTTATTAAATGATACTATTGAGACTATTATGAATATTTGAGCAGTCTAAATGGAATATCTAAGGAAGCTAAATTATAACCTCTATGGACTACTTTAACTTGTTTTATCAATAACTTGAAACAATTGAATCTACCAAAGTAATTAAAGCACTGAAATTTTTCTTATGTAAAATGTATTTAGACATAATACTATTGTTACTGTAGTATGCTGCCTAACCTTATTGGGCTGTCTTGCCTTTTGTTTTATGGAAAATATTTATAAGTTTATTAGACACACTTACATTAGTAAGTTAAGCCAACTTTTCTACCCCGGACTTTTGACACAGATTCCAGTAGGCTGCCCAAGAACTGTGTTTATAACCAGTTAATATCACAATTTTTGGTGAATCATACTCTAATTACTGACAAATGAAATTGATTTTTGAAGAAGATATGGGTAATCTTGTATTTATCTGTCCAACCGAGTCATATAAAAGTATTTATCAAGAAACTCCTATTTGTTTAACATACTGTTTTTTGCCCACAGCTGTCAAATACTGGGTGAACAACTCTGTTGTATTTAAAGCTGACAATTTTATCATTTTTCATGAGTCAACTTTCCTCCCCTTTTTATTAGTACATATTTACAGTACATAATGTTTACATTACTTGTGGGGAGTTGGTACATGGATACATTTCAATTCATCTTTTCATCTCCTTTCTCTCACCTCTCTCCCCACTTCTTCCATCTATTTGTCCCCCTTCCTATTTGAGAAACATCTATAAAGATTGAGTGTACCGTCTTGTGACACATGAAAACTTCTGAAGGGTACTATTGAAAATATTAATTTTTGGGGGACATTCATTAGTAATCTTATTATTTTGCAAATTAAAATAAACTGCTTTTATACTGCAATCCTGGCCTTTGATTTTTAAAATATGCAATGTAAAATTGACTATTGTGTTTTAATTCTTTTTTGTGAGATACTGGAATAATTTGTTCTAGTTAAAAATATTTTATTTTATTCTCAATATTGAGAATTAAAATTTGCCCAGTAAAATTTATTTTCTATTCAATTTTGTCAAATCTGTATTATATAAAAATTTCATTGTGAATGTTATATTAATTAAAAGTACATATGTGATAATGTGATCAGATATACATGTATGTTAATAACCTACTAAAAGATTAAAAATTGTTATGGTTCATTTCAGTTTTGCTGTCTTTATGGTTTTATTTCATTTTTAATCAAAAATTTTAATTATGTAGTGATTTAAATTCTGTGTTAAGCTATTATTTTGCATCAATTCAGGAACATATTTTTTGTTTTGTAAAAACTTATTAATTTTTATGTCTGCTAATTGGTAAATTACCTGCTTATTAGTGAACATGGAGGAGGTATTTTTAATAACAGTATTACTAAGATGGCAAAAATCAAATAAATTCTGCATAAAATTCTGGCAAGGATAATAATGCATTATAAGTAATAATCGCAATGTCTGTATCTTTTTGTTTAACCTTTGTAAAACCTGTATAGTCTCACTACTTGATGAGGGAAATATTTAGTGGCAGATTGATTGCTATCATCATATTCTATCTGTTACTAGACTTAATATGCCTCATTATTGTGCTTAGCATTACTTTTTATTTTTCTTAAGATAAATATTTGTTAGATTTCAAATGAAGGTGACTTTGTTACTGAAAGCTGACAGTAAATGATAACAGTGGAATAACTTTTTTTGAATGTGGGTACATAGGATCACATTTGGCAGAAGTTATTGTCACACACAGTAAATGGCCAGCACACTTTGCAGGCTATTAAATTGTGGTGATATGTGTTACCTAGGTAGAGGATAAAGAGGATTTTGTAAGTCATTTCCCAGTATTGAAGTTCACTGAAACAGAATAAGTTCTGACTGGCACTATATATATATTTTTTTTTTGGAAGGAAAGAAAAGTTTATTTAGCTCACTGTTTGTGGAGGTTTCAGTCCATAATCACCTGGCTCCAAGGTAGGGTGGCATGGTACCAGGGCAAGACGTCAAGGCAGCAGCCAGCAAAAGGAAGACAAAAGCAAGCCTCTTTTCCTCCTTTATGTTGTACATGGGCCACTCCCCTAACCCAGAGCCAGTGTAACACTCACAAAATCTGCTTGCCCTCCCTCCTCTTGTACAGGATGGTGATATTTTGCAAGTAAAAACCCTGGCTCCCTGCTGAGTCTCTTAGTTAAACTTCTAAACTTCTCTAATTGACACAAGATATCAACCATAAGAATCCACCCCTTGTCAACTTGGCACCCAGACATATTTCTTTAAACCAGACTCCAGATACAAAGGCATGCTTATTCTTAGCATGTCATAACTTGAACATTATAAAATGGGTTTAACAATCCTTAAGAACCAATATTAAGTCTGCTTCCAATTTTTAATGTGAAAAATTTAATGTAGAAAGTGAAGTTAGTAATATGAATATGCAAGTTCTAAAAATTAAAGCCTACCCACTAACAATAGAACATCCAATTACTAAAGCCATGTTCTAGCTTTTGTTTGATTAAAAATCTTGAATGCTAGTAGCATCACTTTGGTAGCAATATTTTCAGTTAATATTGATTATAAAGTATATAAATCTTGTCCACAAGTACTCGATGATACCCTAAATCTCTTTGCTGGAATTTACTTCCTAAATTTAATTCTCTCAAGTTCTCAATGCTTAGACAAAGCTGAAATTTCACTGAGCAATAATATGAGGACAAGTGAAAAATCATTTGCACAATTTCTGAACAGGATTTGTATAAAAACAAATTTTGACTTGGTGTTTCCATTTTACTTGCATTAAATAAATTTTAAGATACTACTCTCATATAAAAAAAGAGAACTAAATAAAATGTTTAAATTGAAATGTTTCATATATACCTATGACTTCCTTTACCCCATAAACTCCAGCTTCCATAGATAGATGCTTTTTTCTTATCTATCCTTTCAGATTTTGTTCATTCAAATATCAGCAACTACAGTCTCTGAATGCTTACACAAAGTTCTTTTAGTAAGCACACAGATAATACTTATAGGAAAAATTTCAAATGATGTTTCTGGCTGAATGGTAATCATATTTGTAATTTTTATAGGTAATAGCAAATTTCCTTTCAGAGGATTTTAGAACTCTTATTTTCCACCAGCTAGTTCAAAAATAAATTGTAAAACTTTGGATTTGCCCATCAATAAGTGAGAAATGATGTTTCAAAGTTGTAATTTTCACACTTTAAATAAAACTAAGGTCAAGAATATTTTTCAGAGTCCAAGAATCATTTTTTTGTCTGAAAATTATTTGTTTTTCTCTCAAGTCATTAATCTTTATTTCTAGAAACCTTTTCTACTTAGGAAGATAGGCTTCTTGTCTCTGGCATGGGTTGTATATATTTTTCTCAGCTTGTCCTTGATCTTCATCCTTTAAAAAAATTCTTAGTCTGATTAGGTTGCTAAAACAAAATAGCACAAGTGAGTAGCATGTAGACTAATTAAATATATTTCACACATTTCTGGACAGTGGGAAATCTACCAGAAAGACACTGACAGACTCAGTGTCTAATCAGAATCTGTTTCAGTTCATACTCATACCTTATAGTTGTGTCCTCACATGATGGCAGACAATAGCTGAATTTCTGTCTTCTTTTTCTAGGGGCACTAACTTCAATCATGTTTTATTTACTTCCAATTCTTTACTGGGGAATTAAGATTTTAACGTGATTTTTTTGGGGGGTGGGGGACATATTAGACCATAGCATACATTAAAATATTAATTGTTGAATATGGTCAAATTTGTTCAATTTTTCTGTAATGGCTTTATGTATTTGAATTATGGTTGCAAGATTATATCTAAATCGTGCAAGTCTCTATTTTAAGATTACCAAGGAATTTGCCCATATTCCCAAGAGGAATATTTTGGCTTCATTTTTATAAATTGTGTAGAATTATACTTGTATAGAAATTGTGTAGAAATATACTTATTAGTCCTCAATGACTAATAAATCTAGATACTCATGCTGTTGTATACTTCTCTATTGACTGTAGGCTAGATCTGTGACTTCTGATATTAATCACATTTGATTAGAATGATGTATACCACTTTGGGGCTTAGTCCTTAATTATGAAGGAAGTTGTTTTTCTTTCTTCTTGGCAGTTAATTAAATGCTGTTTCTTGGAACCTCACTGCCATGTATTAAGGCATCCCCAGTAGAGAGGACTATACTAGGGAGGATCAACCCTGCTAGACAGTAGGCCTCAGTGGAGCTCCCAGATCAGTCTCTAGATGACACAGAGCATCCAGTTGAACTTGACTTCCAGCCCAAGTGAGCTGTCATTTGAGCCACTTGTTGGTTGCAGGCATCCTGGTACTCAAGATGATTCCAAGTGAGGTAACTAGAATGTCCTAGCTTATACTGAATTTTGGAACAAATGCACTCCAGCTTTAAATCACTAAATTGTTTCACACAAGCCTGAAACTTAGTGGCTCAAAGTTACAAAAATCGTGTTTGCTCACAATTTGAGCATAGTCTTATAGGAATAGATTATCTCCCTACATGGCATCTGCTAAGGTAGTTTCACAAGGGTTGAAGAACTGTCTACAAAGATGGCATCTTTATGGGCTGAACACTGGCCAAGAGCTCAGCTGAAGGTGTATGCTAGGGACGTCAGTTTTCCCCCATCTGGACCTATCTGTGTGACTGCTAGTTTTACTTATAGCATGGCAGCTGAGTTCAACAGGAAGTAAGTGAGACCTGCTAAACAAAGCTAGACCTATAATTTTCACAGTATCACCTCCAGTGAATTTATCATGACACAAGCAGTACAGGGCCATCTCAGATTTAAAGATACAGAAGCTTGTTTCTTCATGGAAGAAGTGGGGAAGACTTATTTTCATCTTTAATCCATCACACATTTATATATTTGATTCAGTTTTGTCTTTTTAGGTGTACATCGGTTTATTCTAATATAATTTATTAATAAATTATGTACCATTTTGAGATGCTGTTGTTTCCCACATACTAAATTCTCAAATATTTCTATGCTTTCAGGTAGTTCCTTTTGTTTTCTTAGCCCATCCATATACTATTACTCCATTAATGTATATATCGAGACCTTATTGTCTAGTTTCATACTGGTAGCTTACTTCTCATTCGTTTCTTTTCACAATTTTATTATGTATTATTATATGGTTACTTTTGTAAATGGATTTTTTGTGATCATTTTGCAGAAAATAAATCATTGGTATATTTATTGATGTGACTAAGATTATAAATTAATTTCTTTTGAAGTTTTTATTTTAAAGAGAAAAAAAATCCAAAATTTGAAAACAAGATAATAGGAGAGTTACAATGGTTAGTATATTGTATATTGCTAACTTTAAATTAGTTACTCAGAGTACAACATATAGGCATTATAAATTGATTTTGATACAAGTGTTTGTGCATTCCTCTTAACATTCATTTACTATTTCTATTCATCATATAAAATAATATTTATATTCACATAGGACATATTTCTATCTTACTAGCTGTTCTACTTTTTTTCTTTAAGAAATTTTTTAAAATTTTAAAAAATAGTTTTTGACATTGTGTTTTAAATTTATATACATACATCTACACAATACCGATAAAGATTTTTGATTTATACATATTAATCTAACATATTGTATACTGTATAGTGTATATTCTAAAGTCTCTTAGGGTTTTAATTTGTTTTCCAGTTTATTGTTTCAGATTTTTTAGTCGTATGGTCATACCATACCTTTAATTCATTAACCGTAATATTTAATCCTTAGATTACTTTATTTTGTCTCACTGAGCCAGTTAGCATCCTTAATAAAATTTTATATAACAGGTTGGTGGACATATATGTCTCGTTCCTCAGGTTAGTGGAAATATGTCCAGTGATGTCCCATTAGTAAGTTGTTTTATAGGCTTCTGGGAAGATGGTGGAACAGTAAGCAGCAGAGTAAACAGACCAGATGCTGGAATATAGCATCATGGGGAAGAAAGGAAGGAAGTGGCTTCCCTGGACCCAGGAAGAATCTAAAATGTGAACTGAAGCCCACAGAGAGAGTAAAAGGAAAAACTTAAACAAAGAAGAAGGTGGTAGCTGGTGGTACCTTGGCCTGGAGCTGTACTCACCCTGTTCCATATAAGCTGTTGGAAACTGGGAACACATGGTCACAGTAATGGTGGCTACTGGTGACCCCAGAGGCCTCTGCAAAGAGATGAAGCAATGGAAGACAGCAGTGGATGCTGAAGACTGCATTGGCTGGTGGTGAGTGCAAAGGAGTCAGTCCTCCTGCAGAGACAGCAATTGGCTGGGAGCCATTTTGGAGTTGGGCAGGATAAGCCCAGAACCAAAACTGCTACCAGCTTCCTTCTAGTTGGGTGCAGACCTGTGGAAATTGCTTGCATGGAGTCATGCCCCCATATGCATTCCAGAGGCCATCCTGTAGGTTCCCAGCTAATTCAGGTCTGCAGGCCCTGGCCAGTTATGCCCCCCCACACACTGGAAGAGCCATTGTGGGATGGTACACAGCTCAGTCCAGAAGCACACATTCCACCAGCTATATGGGAGCCAAACAGTCTCACTTCAGAGAATTTGTAGCTAATGTGGGAAGTGCCTGGGACACCACTACCCACCTGTCAGGAAAAATGCAGGAATATGTCAAGACAAAGAAGGAAAGCGCAGTCTCTGGCATCCAACCCAAGTAGCGTAAAGCCAGGAGAAGTAAACACAGAAGAGATTGGGAATCACACACCTGAAACATCTGCAGTGATGTCAACTGAAATAAAGAAACAACTTCATGAGGCTATAAAAGAAATTAGAACAGAAATACTATCTCAGGTAAAAGAAAAAATGAAAAACATAAAAGTATTGCTAAGCTTCTCTAAAGAAGATATAGATAAAAAAATAGAGGAGCATAGGAAAATGAGGGAAACCATGAATGAACAATATAAGAGAAATTTCAAATGCACGAAACAGATTCA
>RJWT010044976.1:0-11679 GCA_004365215.1 Cuniculus paca
CATCCTGGAGCCCTGGCTGCTGGCTGCCTGGACTGGGTAGTGGTGGAGTTTCTCAGGTCTTTCTCTCGCTTTCCCTTTTTTTCTCTCCTTTGCCCGTGTCTTGCAGAGGGGCTGCAGGGTGCTGGAAAGTCTGTTCGAGTTTAGAGCGTCTGAATTATTTCACACTCTCCACCGAGCATCCCACCTGGAGTCTCCTACCTGAGTTCATGTCCCCGGGCTCCTGGTTCTGGGACACCTGGCTGTCTGGGAGTGGAATGGGAGTGGCAGTTAGGAATTATCCAGAATTATCCAGTATTGTTCAGAGCATGTCATTCATAACAGCGAAGAGTGGAAACAGCCCACATGTCCATTAGCGGATGAGTGGATAAATAAAATGTGGTACATCCACACAATGGAATATCACTGAGCCATGAACAGGGAAGGCCCAATCACGCTGCAGCATGGACGTGGCTTGAGAAGGTTTGGCTGAATGAAAGAAGTGGGTCACAAAAGGGTACAGACTGTGTGATTTCATTTACATGAAACTTACAGAATAGGCAAATCCACAGAGACAAAAAGGAGATTAGTGGTCATCTTTGTTGCTTTTCTTGTTGCTGAGGCAAAATACCCAACACCCACAAGTTAAAAGGAGGAAAGGTTTATTTAGCTCACAGTTTGTAGAGGTTTCAGTCCATAATCAGTGGCACGGCAGAGGGGCATCACAGGGAACCAGTCCATGGTGGGCAGAAGGCAGCAGAGCAAGCAAGCAAGGGACCCTACCAGCTTCTTGCTGCATCTTGTATTCTGTCCAGGCTCCTGGGATGAGGGCGGTGTCAAATAATCAGTGGACTGATTTAGTAATCACCCACCCTTAATCCCAGCATCACACACGCCAGATCCAGCCACCTCTGGGAAAGCCCCACCTATGACCGCATGAGGCTTTGGGGGGACATCCAGACACAAGCCGTAACAGTGTTTGCCTAGGGCCTGGGGGTTAGGGTGTAAGAAGTGACTGCTAATGGGGTTAGGCTTTCTTCCTGTGGTGTTGGAATGTCCTATAATTAGAACATGGTGATGGTCACATAGCCCTCTGAATAAAGTAAAATCCACTAAACTGCTTGCTTTCCAAGGGTGAATGTCATGGTTTGAGAATTATATCTCAGTTTTTTTGTTGTTTTTTTTTAAGATTGTCTGGTCTTGGTTCCCCTTGTTTTAGGCACCCTCAGTGAGAGACACCTGCAGCCACCTTCATGGGTGGCCTCGGGCGGGTCCTTTCCCTGCCTGGATGTCAGGTGTCACATGAGTTAAAAGAAGGAGCTGAGCATGGTGGCCCCACAACCCTTCGCCCTTGGAGAAATGCTTCAAAAGTTCTCTGCAGACTTTTGCAGGGGTAAAGGGGGGCTTGGTTGGCAAAGTCCCCTTGGCGCTGTTCTGCCCGCTCCCTAGCTGACCTGTCTGTATTTCGGGCTCCTAGGTTTTCTCTTTGTCTCGCTGACGACATCAGAAACTCTCAACCCGGATGTGGCCTTGACTGGTGGGTGTCCACTCAAGGGCCAGGTGGCTTCTGCAGGGGGACTCTGCCTTCCAGCTCTCGGGTCGCCAGTCCCTGCCAGAGAGGCTGGTGTTGGGAACACTGGCTCTACTCCAGCTGCCACCACCATGGGGCCAAGCTTCACCTTTGGGGACAGATGGAGTGGGGGGACAAATGCCCAGAGCTGCATGCTGTGTGCTGCTAGGCCTTAGCCAGTATGTTTTGCAAAAGTAACCGCTTCCAGAAATGGTTGACTTTCTGACTCACCCTACACAAGAGTCATCACTATTATTCCCAGGACCACCAGTCCTGGGTACCAGTCCCAGCTCCACCAACAGTCTGGGGTTCTGGGGCAAGTCAGTTTTCTCATCTGTAAAATGGGAATGATTGTGTCATCTTATTATTTTTTGAGAAAGGATTAAATAAACATAGTGAACCACTCTGAACCTCAGGTCTCCAAGAATAAAGCACCATACAGAGCCAGGCATGGTGGCACATGGCTGTACAGTAATCCCAGCACTTGAGAGGCTGAGGCAGGAGGGTTGCTGGGAGTTTGAGGCCAGCCTGCATTACATATCGAGACCCTGTCTTACTACCCCTCTCCTTAAGAGTAAAGGACAATATAAAGCTGGGGAGATAAGGGTGACACCCTTCCTTCCCCGTGGCTGCTCTGTGGCCTCCCCTCCTAGCCCCTGTCCACACAGCGCTCGTCCCAGCCCTCGGCCTGGCCAGCTGGGCGGGTTAGGGGAGCGGCAAAGCCTGGCTGGGTGTATGGAAGAGCGCGACTAATTGTGCTCCATTATAATTGCGAAAAAAACACTTATTACCCCTGTGTCATTCCTGATACTGCCTAATAATAGTTATTACCACTTTATTACAGCTCAGCTCCCCTTCCCTGGCCATCGGATGGTGTCGAGTTTCACCTTTGCAAAATGAAGGGTCATTTCATTCATGCAAATTGTTACTTAGTTTGGCAAATTGTTACTTCCCGGGAAGCGAGAGGCTAAGGCATTCTTCAGAGGGCGAAGTATATGTTTTTAAGGAGAAGTATTTTAGGCAAATGAAAGGAAACCCAGAGGGAAGCACAGTAGACTATGAGGAATCACAGAGCCCCAGCTGGTGGCTGTGTCCCACCTCTGCCTCTCCTTTCCAAGCAGGGAAACTGAGGCTGGGAGCCGGATGTGACCTGCTCAAGGCCTCCTAGCCAGGTACTTGAGCTGGGTTCGGCTTTTGGGGCCCCAGTGCTGCACTCAACCATGGTTGGTTCTGATGCAGCTCATTTGGGAATAAGTTTCCAAGTATGAGACCCTGCAGGCACCCTCAGCTTTGACAAGGTTTGCCAAATGTAGCAAAAAAAAAAAAAAAAAAATGCTGGATGCTCGGCTAAATTTGAATTTCCTATAATCATATAGAGTGGGTGTGGGTGTGTGTGTGTGTTGAGACAGGGTCCTGCTGTGTAGTTCAGGCTGGCCTGGAACTCACTATGAAGCCCAGAATGGTCTTGAATTCACAGTGATCCTCCTGCCTCAGCCTCCCCAGTGCTGGGATGACAGGCGTGCTCCACCACACTGGGTGGTTTATACAAACATAACTTAGTATAAGCATATCCCAAATATTGCAAGGGCTGCACTTGTACTAGAAGCCTGATGCTGTGTTTACTCCAAATTCGTATTTAACTGAGCACCCTGTATTTTACACGCCAACCCCAGCCTTGACTTCCCTGGCACCCGCACCCCCCCCACCCCCATTTTAATAATTGTAGATACTTTTCACAGAGGTGTTTTTCTACAGCGCCAGGGGCTGAGCTAAGCATATTGCGTGTATTATCTCCTTTTGCCCTCCAGAAAAACTGAGCAGTCTTTGATCACTATCCCCACTTTATGGAGTAGTAGAGGCAGGCTCAGAGAGGTGCAGGAACTTGCCTGAGACACACTGCCTTCTGCGGCGGAGTGAGGGTTGAACCTGGGTCTGTCTGTACCCCAGGCTGGTGGCCTTAACTGTTTTAGTCCATTTGGGAAGCAGAGGTGGCGGGAGAAGTGGAGGGCTTCCTGAGGGCTGAGGTTATCACGCGAGGAAACTAATCTTCAAAGCAGTGTTGGGCGTGGTGGTGCACGCCTTGGGAGGCCGAGGCAGGAGGGTGGTCATGAGTTTGAGGCCAGCCTGGGCGACATAGTAAATTCAAGCCCCGCCTAAACTACACAGTGAGGCCCTGTCCCAAAAAGCAACAACTACAAAAAATACAAAAGCACACAGAACCCAGGTCTGACCCCAGCAGTGACGAGCTGTCTCTTGTCTTCCAGAATCACCGCCACCCCCCTACTCTCGGCTGTCTCCTCCCGACGAGTACAAGCCACTGGGTAAGTAAGTGTCCTGGGGCGGCAGGGTGTATGCTGGGCGAAGCTCTGGGAGCTCTCCCACCCTCGGGCCCAAGCACACTCAGCATCTACAGCTGGCTGTTCACGTCTCGGAATTCCAGGGCTCATCATTAACCTTTGTGACCTTTATACACGGCCCGGCCTGTGGGAGTGAGTGGGCTTTGGGGCTGGGCTGGGATTCCTGGGTTTCTTTTCTTCTCCTTCCCCCAGGTTTGGGTTGTTTTCCTGTAGAGTGAATTAATTAGGAGTGTGACAGGTGGGTAAGAAGGAGGCTCCTCTCCTTTTTTTCTTTGAGACAGGGTCTCACTATGTAGTTCAGGCTGGCCTCGAACTCGGCACTCTCCTGCCTCAGCCTCCCGAGTGCTGGGATGACAGCCGTGCACCGCCACACCCCACTGGCCATGTCATTTTAAATAGGGCCGGTTCAGAACAGGGCATGTTTTCTATAAAATCTTGGGGCTAAATAATCAGCTCGTGTTCTGGGGAGATCCATGCGGTTGTGGAAAGGCTGGTTACCCACCCCGTTGGCCATCTGGCCAGCAGTGCTTAGCGTGAGGTGTGACCAGGATGGCGCTTTGGTGACCTGGGGAGTTTCAGTGGGACGCTGGCATTGATGCTGCATAAACGTCCCCAAGGGACCACAGAATGCTTTTGGTGAAGATACTGCCTGGTAATAGGAGGCCACATCCAAGGGTCCTGGACTCTCAAGGCCCCACTTTCCCAAGCCCCTACCCCTGTGAGGCCAGGGGTGCTACCAGGTGATCTTTGCCACTGTGGCAGAGATGCCCCAAAAGGGTGTGTGACTCAGTGGCTGAATGGGTGGCTTCCTGGGTTTTGTTCCAGAAAGGTCTGGTGGCCTTTGCTTGGTCTAGGGGAGCTGCAGGCTCCGCTGGGGCACTGATAAGGAGCAGCCCCTGTTCAGGCCTGGGGCACCCACCCTGCTGCCCCAGACTGGACCCTGCATTTTGTATGCTGGTGTCCTGGCTTGAATCTCATAAAAGATTCCTGGTTCCATTAGAGAAAATCAGACAAGAAGCCATCAAAAGTTCAGAGAAAATGTAACGCCTCAGTTTGAAAATCGGGGATCAGTACCCCGAGGGGACCATCAGTCAACCTGGGACAGAGTCCAGGGAGCCAGCCCCCCACCCCCAGGGCCCCACAGAGTGACCATTTGGGGACTAATGTGTCCTCATTTTATTATGAATGGAACAGCTGAGGCCCAGGAAGTGGAAGTGGCATATTTATTTATCTTTCTGAGACAGGGTCTCACTATGCCGTTCAGGCTGGCCTTGAGCTCACTTTGTAGCCCAGGTTGGTCTTAAACTCGAAACGATCCTCCTGCCTCAGCCTCCCAAGTACAGGGACTATAGGCATGTGCCACCATGCCCAGCATGATTTTTATTTTTCAAATGGTTAAAAAAAAATGAAAAGAAGATTCCTGACATCACATGACATTCAGACTTCGAGCCCAGGGACAGAGTCACGCCTGGCCACCTCCATATGGCCCTGGGCTCCATTGCTAGACAGTCCCAGGCGAGGAGTCGCACTGCACTGTCCAGATCTTTACTCTCCAGCTCTTTGTAGAGAAGAGCAGTGGCCCCGAGATTGCTGTTGGTGGCAGTGAGGCTCCTGGGGGCTTGGGCAGTGATATTAGTTGGGACTTTTTTCTTGAGCTGCCCCCCGCTGGGGGACCCTGCTAGAGACTAGATGGGAGAGTTGGCGGGAGGCGAGATGGGGACCTGGTACCTGTGAGAGACAGAAGCCACCACCTTTGGGCAGAAGTAGGACTCGGCTCTTCCTGATTTCCCCACCTCGGTGGAAGTGGCTTTGAGCACTTGGGGACACTTGTTATTAAACAAAAGTCTTTAAAGACACAGAGACATCAAGGGGCTTTTCTTTGTTTTTGTTTTAAAGAGTTTCCACGTGCCTTTATTTTCATCTGACCAGCAGATAATGTTTCTGGGCCCTGATAAATAGTCCGAGGGGTGGGTCATTTTTTTTTTTTGGTATTATTTTCTTTTCCTTGCATTGGTGGCTTTTTCATAAACAAAAAAATCAGTTCACTTCTAAGCCTCTATGATCACATGAGACCAAAAAACAAAATAAAACCGAGAATACCCAGTCAGCATTTGGCAAGCGGGACAGAAAAAAAAAAAAAAGCCAACTTGGTTAATGTTTCATCTTCCCGCTCTCCAGACCATGTGGTAAAAGGAAAAAATTCCTGCAGGATCGAATGGAATTCTAGCGAGCTCAGGCCCAGGCTAACGGTTCTGGCCCCGGAATCCCTGGCCCTGGGGGGCTCTAGGGGACCAGGTGGGGGCAGCCCCAGCTGCAGACGCCCCACTCCTGGACAGGCCTGTCCCTTCACGTTGACAGCGCCGAGCACTGGTCGCAGAGTCTCAAGTCTGCCTGTCGCGGAAGGCATCGGCCTGTCAAGTTAGCAGCTCCGCCGAGCAGAGAAAACGTGCAAAAGAATTTCCCTCCTCGTCTCACTGAACTGCAGACAGAGAAAACAAATTCTGCAGGCCACATGAAGGCCTTGAAGCTACTTTTTTAAAAAAATGAGCACCTTAAAAAAAACAGTGTAGGCACTGAAAGTTGTGCGGTGAGGTGGTGTGGGTATTTGGGAGCAGGGAAGGGGAGAGGCGTGGGGGGAGAAAGAGACAGAAGTTAATCTGGGAGCCAATGCTGAGCCCTTAATTAGGGGGGTGTAAGTGGGACAGAGCGAAGACGACTGTGACTTGTTAAAACAGTTTCCCCAGCTCCAGCAGGAGGAAGGAAGGAAGGAAGGAAGGAAGCAGCAAGCAAGAAGGAGCACCTTCAAGAATTTTAATGGTTGTAATTAAGCACAGCAGCTCCGAATTGTTTAGGGGCTTAATTTCACCTTGCCCGGGACGCTCCAAGTCGCTACTTGCTCGGGCCCCTGAACTTGGGCCTTTTGCTACTTTTGCAGATGCCGGGACCGCAGCAGCCTGCATATGCCGGGAGAGGCCCAGGCTGGGCTGGGGCGATCCTGGGGCAAAGTTAAGCGTGGCCTCAGGAAGTTGTGAGGGACACCCTGTCCTTCCTTTGCCAGCACTGGGGTGCACACACACACACACACACACACACACACATACACGTGCGTAGGAGGGGAGCCTCGTGGCCGGCTAAGTTTTCTTTCTCTTTCCCCCGCAGATCTGTCTGATTCCACATTGTCTTACACTGAAACGGAGGCCACCAACTCCCTCATCACCGCTCTGGGTGAATTCTCAGGTTGGCATTTTTTCTGGCATGTTGAACTGTGAGGCCGGGACAGGTGGCGGGGGCTGGGCAGAGGACTTTTTGATGTTCCCTCCCCATTTCGGTTGTCTTCCCCCTACCCCTTCCCTGGGAAGGTGGCCAGTGTTCGAGTCGCTGTGCTCCCGGGCTGAGGGGCAGTCTGAGTGGATTCCGTGGTGGCAGCTTGTAAAGTGCCTGCCACCATGTCCCCGTGGAAGGCTGAGGGGCCAGTGGGCGCCAGTTGTCCCTTGAATAGGGGACGGCGTGGCACGTGGGCCTGCTCTATGTTTGTCTTCCTCCTCTCCCCACGCAGGGAAGACTGATGTTTAGGGACCGAGGAGGGCGGAAGTGGAGCAGTGAGGAGCGCAAGGGAGGGTCTGGCAAGTGAGGACTTTGCCAAAAGCCAGAGGTCCCCATGACCTCTGAGTGCTGGGGCCGGTGACAGGAACCCTTGTTTGGATCCCTAATTTGGGGGCTATTCCCTGACCATCTACGGCCCCTGTTTCTGTCATTAAAAGTTGGCCCAAGAACCCCTGCATGTGGAGGAAGCCTAATTGAGGTCTCCTTGAGAAAGGGGAGTCGGTATAATCCCAGCACTCGGGAGGCTGAGGCAGGAGAATTGCTGCAAGTTGGAGGCCAGGCTGGGCTACAAAGTGAGCTCATGGCCAGCCTGAATCATACAGTGAAACCCTGTCTCAAAAAAGACAAAAAAAAAAAAAAAGCGGGGTGGGGGGAGACGGTGGCGACAGGGCACATCAGGCGAGGCGGACTCGGCGGGGGGAAGACCAGGAGCGTGCAGGTGGGGCGGGCTGAGACCTGGCTCTGCGCTGCACTTCCGCACTCTCAGGCCATGCTGTGGTCACTGCTGTGGAAGAAATCTTGCCTGTTAAGAGGTGTCACTGTATCAGGCCCACATGGGGCCCTTCACACACTTTAGGCTGGGCTGGTGACACCAAGAGGACAAGGGACTTGAGGAACTGGCCCAGGCCAGAGCCTTCGCATCTGGATCTGTGTTGGTCACCACTGTGTACCTTTGATGAACGGGTTTCCCGCAGAGATCAGTCTGTCATTCTCCACGTGATTCTAAGGTGACAGGGTGCTGGCTGCTCACGGATGCCTGGCTGTGTCGCCAGCCCTTCCCCTCAGCTGTGTGGTTGCCTCCAGGTGGGACAGGACTGGCCCACTCCAGCCACCTGTGCAGGAGGCCAGGTCCCCACTGTCCGCTCCTGTCTGTCCCCTGGTCTCTGGTGGCCCCTGTTGTGATGGTGACTTCTTGTGTGTTCCCGGGAGTGTTTCCACACACAGCGGCTTGCACCCCGTGTGTCCTGGGGCTGTGCGTGGGCGGCCAGAAGGGGCAGCGGGCAGACCCCAGAGCACTTGCCCGAGGCCCTGCCTCCAATCTGTTTCTGGAGACAGCGCCCCCTAGAGGTTGGGAGGCCTACAGCGGATGCCACCCGATGCCACCCCCACCGACCTGGATTATTTATTAGGTTGGGCTGTTACGGGGGGGGGGGGTCTGGTCAGGCTGTGTGTGGAATTTCTGCTCCCTAAAAAGAGCAGATTCTTCAGTACTGGGCAGGGAGGCAGTCACTGCTGTATTTTTGCTTTTGTTTTTGTTGTTGTTTTTTTTGAGACAGGGTCTTGCTCTGTGGTTCAGGGTGACCTTGAACTAACTTTGTAGCCCAGGCTGGTCTTGAACTCACTGTGATTCTCCTGCCTCAGCCTCCCGAATGCTGGAATTACATTCACTGCTGTTTTGATTGTGTGGCTTTTATCCAAAATATTTTGCACTCAGTGGCTTGGAATTCTAAGGGTCTAGAAGATCTAGGGAGAAAATTTGGGATTTCCTGTGGCAGAATGAGTATCTTGATGGGTTTTGCTCTGAGGTCCAGGTGGCCTTGGGAGGTGTGGACTGCCCACCTTGGTGGTCATCCAGGCTCCTTCCTGGTGAGATGTGTGTCCCCCTGAACTCCCAGACTGGGGTCCGCGTTGGCTGTCACGCTCATAAAGGGAGGCCCTGAGCAGGACTGGCGAAGGCACAGAACCTTCTGAAAAGATGGACCACACAGTGGCAGGAGGGTGATGAGGGGAGAGTCAGGCCAGGACACTTGATGTTCAGGGACCGTTAGTGGTGGCAGTGCTGGTAATGACAGCAGGTGACACGTACAGTACTGAGACTATTGACATTCTTCATCTTTGACTCCCGGCTCTGACACCTGGCACTCTGACCCCAGCCTCCGAGACAGCTGGGACCATCCCCAGGTATGGCTGCGGAGATAGGCCAGCAGCTCAGAGTCCCAAATTGCCTTCCCCAGCAAGCTTCCCGCCCCTCCCCTACCCCAGACCCCGGGGGAGCCTTTCCTCGCTTGGGGTCCAGGGAGGGGATTTGGTTTCAAGGGGACGGGACACCTCACTTACCAGGCTCCCTCTGGGCAAACCCCAGGTTGGTGCAGACGCACCAGCCAGCTGCCAGAGGCTGCGGTCCCAAGAGCTGGGTCCTGGTGTCCTGCTCTAGTGAGGTGTCCAGGACCCTGGGATGGAGGCTGCCCTTGTTTATCTAACATGTGACTGTCCCCGTGCCTGGTCTGGAGCCTTCTGTTTTTACCCAGCTCCAAGTCTCTGCTCCACCATCCCCATCCTGCTGTCATGGCCACCTGGGAGGATTGTGGAGGCTTGGGGGCTTGGTCACAGGTGCTGGCAGGTGAGGACGAGTTGGTGGCAGGGCAGGGCAGGGGAAGGGAGGCTGTCGTGTGTCAGCTGTCCACTGAAAAGCCAACAGGACATTCTCATTCCATCTCTGCGTCAGTACAAGATGCCCACAGGACACACCAATAAAACAGCAGCTCTGGGGACTGGCAGCTGCACCAAGGTCACATGGAGTGTGGGGAGCAGGACACAGAGCTATCACCAGGTGGGAGGACCCTCAGGCCTGAGGACATCTGTGGGAGGCGGTAGAATCTAAAGTCTGGTGCTCTCATTTGGGGTGCCCTCTGAACGCTGGGTTTCCTGTCTGACTCAGGCTCTAGGCTGCTGTCCCCAAGCCTGTCAGTTTGTCTTCCCCCATTCCCTCAATTTCAGGTTAGTTAAGCATGAGGTGCTAAAGAAATTCATGCTAAAGTGTGAGTGACTGCTAGGCAATCCTTGTTTTTTGTTTTTTTAAAATTTGAATGAGGAAGGCTGGTGCAGGAGGGCCAGATTCTCTCGGGATTTCCTGTTGTGGCCTGGAAGAACAGAACCGGCCTGGGACTGGGAGCTTATGCCCAGGTGAGAGGAGGAGGTCCAGCCTGGCTGCAGAGTGCCCGGTCATTTAGTTGAGTCTATAGGATGGAAAGCACGGTGTGAGCTGCCTGTCGCCACGGGGACCAGAAGGCCTTTCTGGTGGCCTTGGCGTGAGTGACCATGGCTTGTAGAGGAGAAAACCCTGGCAGGGAAGGGGGCCGCGCAGGACTCGGGCCGTGGGGTCAGAGCTGGATGTCACGTGTGTGCTCCGCCAGCCACAGGTCTGCCCACGCCATTTCACAGGTGACAGGGCCAGGGGACACAGGCCAGAGCCGAGAGCATCAGGAGGCGGAGCCGGGGGAGCCCCCAGGGTACAGCTGTCCAGCGTCCCGCCAGGGCCGAGGGCCGGCGAGGAGTGCGCGCCGCGCGTGCGCTGTCCTACCCTGGCCGGGGTTGCGCGTGCGCCGTGTGACCCGACCCGGGGTCTGCGGTGCCCATTCGGCGCCTTGCTGCGCGCGCGGTCCCGGCGGGGGCGGGGCCCTGGGGCGGGCTCCAGCCCGGGCGCTGCCATTGGCCAGTCGTGTGGCCCCGCCCCGGCCGCCCACCTGGAGAGGGGGGTGCGTAGCCCGGCCCCGGCGGTGTCCTTGTGAGTGGGCCGCGCCGGGCGCCGTGCGGGCTGGGGAGGTGGCGCTGGCCGGCCCCGGGTGGGAGGAGGCGGCCCGGAGGCCTCCTGGCGGCGGCGGTGGCCGCGTGGGGCGTTCAGGGCAGGGGGGCGCTCAGGTGTGGGAGGGGAGGCCCGGGTGAGGCTCACGAAGGCCTTTCCGCGGGGCGCACGGAGCGCACGCGCCAGGCCCTCCGGGTGGCTGCCGCGGGGGGCGCCCAGCGCCTGGGGCTGGGCTTGCGCGTTCCGAGCGGCTGGGGCGGGAAGCGGGGGAGTCGAGTGTGGCCGGAGCGGACTCGGTTTGGCCTTGGGGAGCGGGAGGGCCATTTGACGCCGGCCCGCGGGGTGCGGGGTGCGTGCCTGCCCTGCTTGCAGCCCACGGGCCACACTGCACCCTGGGAGGCTGAGGCTCGCGTGCGGGTCCCCCTCGAGGCTTAGCAAGACCCTGTTCCAAAAAATAAACTAAGGGGTCAGGGGCGTAACTGAGCGGTGGAGCACCCCTGGGTGCCATCTCCGGCACCGCAGCTCCTCCTCCCCACCCAACAAGGACCACAGCAAATGCGGGGGGGGGAGGAAAAGGAGAACTCAGCTTCTGTCCCCAATCCTCAGGAGGACCCGAGTGACTTCCGCAGGTGGGCGGGACCAGTCAGTTT
>RJWT010044977.1:0-11713 GCA_004365215.1 Cuniculus paca
CACAAAAAAAAAAAATAAATAAATAAATAAATAAATAAATAAATAAATAAAGAGCACCTTTATCCTGAGATACAAACACTACAGGCAACCACACCATGACTTTTTGTAGTTTACTCTAGGTACTGCAGTTTACTTAGGTGTGTGTCCAACATGGCAGACTGTTTACCACTTGGATTTTTAGTTGTAATCCTTGAGTAACTACTCATATTATAGAGACTAAATTAACTGCTAACTTTGTGCATTCTTCAGTATTTAAGGTTCATACCCTTTAAAGCCATTATTCAGAGTTGTAAAGATTAAATGAGACAGGGCCTGGGATTTGGCTCAGTGACCTAAGTGCCTGCCTGGCAAGCGCAAAGTTGTGAGTTTAATCCCTGGTGCCACAAAAAAAAAAAAAAAAAAGATTAAATGAGACAATATATATGAAATAAGTATAATAGTCTTTGGTGTATAGAGTGTTCAATAAATGTCAGCTATTATTTTACTTTGTTATGTGGGCACTAGAGTCTTCCACTTCTACTTAGCAAAGCTTGTCATATCCCTATCTTCTAAACAAAATTTCAGGTTAAATGCCTATCATTTTTCTCTTTATTTCTACACATTCCTTGCACCCAAAGTAGAGATGTGACTGCAGGACGACTAAGGGACAGGATGGATGTATTTGATTCTCTTTTTTTCCTACCTTTATATTTTGTTAATGTCTATTCTGTACTTCCCACCCTCTCCATGACCAACACCCCATCAATACTGTGACCAACATGGCTTTTTAGCTTTTCTGATTCTTCTTTGCATTCTTGGCTGCTTCCTCTTATTTCTCCAATTCCCCTCTTCTTTTTTTTTTATATGATGTACAGATGTCTGATATTTTTTACGGTAATTTTCCTTCCATGCCAGAACACTAGTTAGAACTAGTTATTTTTTTCTGGGATCATTTAATTACTAAGTCCTTAAAATTCTCTTTGTTGGTAAAAAAAATTCAACATGTATTATTTCATTGTGCATTACATGTTAAATTTTAATTATAAGTGTGTATGCATATATACAAAGACATACACACATTCATCTATCTATCTACTACCACTAGAATGTTCCCAGAAAGTCAGACCATAATAATAACTACTAAAATATTAGTAACTACATCACCACCACAATGAGAACAGTAATGAGGAAAAGAACCACTTGCATTCTTCCTATGCACCACACATTGGTCAGAGTGATTTACTGACAGAAATTTCAATTAAACCTCACAATACTACTGTGGGAGTAGAGCCATTCCCATCTTTGAGATGCGAAACAGAGCTGTGAACAAGCTACATCTCGTGCTGAAAGCCCACAGAGGGTGATAGCAGGAACCACTGACCCACAGTGTGGTTCCAGAAGTATTCTGTTAACCAGGTCTCAGGCTTTTATTGTATCTTCACTCCAGTCTTTCTAAGTCTGATAGGTCCAAAGAGGACATCATCACATATGTCCTTTAAATCAACCAGCACAACACATGTATCACAGTTCAGTTGAGTAAATTCTAGGCTACTAGAATGTTCCTATAGTATTATGAAATTCTAGTACTATTAACGCATTCACGACAGGGCTGTACATGCATGACTGTCCCATCAGGCAACATGTGGCAGTCCCATTGGGTAGTACAAGAGGTCATGCAGGTACGACCAGTGGTTCAAGCCAGCAGGAACATGTTAAATCCTAACTGCTAAATCTCTGAAAAGCTAATCACCATGCTCTATATTTTAAAGGTTGAAAATATCTTTCCAAGATACAGTCTGGGTAAAAATATCCCCATATGACAAAATAAATGCACCCCTCTCCAAGATTTCAGTTGTAAGAGGGAAGAGATACAAACAAAAATCACTGGCTATGATTCTTGTAGGGTTAGTAGAATTTGAGGAAGTTTGAGAATAATTTTAAACATAGAAATCACTACATTTCCAAAAAATTTCAGGCACTCAAAGGTTGAAATGCTCCTACAAAATAGGCGAAGAACTATTAATGGCAAAGTATTTTTTCATATTCCACTTAATATTTAAGGATTATAAGTTGAAATTTAATTATGTACCCAAGTCTGGCCATACGCATTGTGTAGGATCCTGCTTACCGCTATCTATCATCATATTGGCAAGGTAAGTTTCAAACTGAATAGCATATAATTATCTAGCTTGATATATGGAAGTTGTATTATATCCAATAGTTTAAAACTGAAAGAATTACCACCAAAGAATTTTTCCATATAAAATAATAACTCAGTCATGGAAAATTAATTCTAAAACCCTACTAGAAAGGTTATTCAAGCAAGGGATGTACAAAAACACTAAAAAGTTTTAATGTGTTGCCTAGTAAGTCTAGATGCAACAAAACCTATAGATATAAAAGTAATTCTTACTTTAGTGCTATTCATGTCCATATTTCTTTTTAAAAATCAAGAGCTTTTTCCTCGAAGGATTTTCTTTTCCCCTCCTTTACTTCCACTCTTTGCTATTTTAACCCTATGCGGTACTTGAGAGCTGGTTAGTTATTTGATGAACTGTCTCTGCTGAATCAGCCTTTGACTTGAGAGAAGAGCAGGATAAAACATAAAAAGGTAACTGTCAAGAATAATACAATACAAATGCTCCAAAGCTTGAAACTTTTTGTGTGCCAATGTGTCATCACAAATGGAAAATTCCACACCTGACCGCATGCGACAGGTCACAGCCAACATACAAGTGAGCTATCACTACTGTATAAAATTACCCTCAGGCTGTGTGTATAAGGTGTACATGAAACACAATGCATTTCATGTTTTGACTTGGTTCCTATCTCTAAGATAACTCATTATGTATATGCAAATATCCTAAAAATCTGAAAATATCAGAAATCCAAAACATTGCTGGTCTCAAGCAGTTCAATTAAGAGATAGTCCACTCCTTTACAAGTTAATAATAGAGAAAAATAAACTAACAGCATATTGTTGAAAGCATGAAATAAAAAAAGACATTATAGTCCATTTTTTAAAATTAACAAACATGAAATTTGCTACTGACTGAATATGAAAGTTTTTAAATGAGAACTCTCAGTTTCTGTACTTAGTTCATGGTCGTCTAGGAACTGAGAGGCTGCAGATGGGCTCTGACCTCAGAACCACACATTAGCTATCTCTGCTCACAGAACGTACTTCATTTGCCTCCTTCTCACCTAGGACTGCTTTTCCTCCAGGAGGACTCCATGTCCAGTGCACAATGGTCCTGCACCACACCAACCTATTTATTTCCCTCTCAACTCCTGAAAAAAATCTGTAATTATATGGTTGTCTTTCTCCCGGACAAGAATGAAAGTTCTATGAGCAGGCAGATTTTGCCTGCCTTATGATTTCATTTATTACTAGACCCTAAGATTGTTAAATTCATTAATGAAGTCTCTCAGTCACTGTCCTTTGCTCAATTGATATTCAGCATGTGTAGAAAATTCGTTCTTTCCTAAGGCAGCCTGAATGTTTTGGAATCTGGCACATAGGTAGCATCTTTCTAAATAAACGCTGTCTGTTGAAAGACAGTTTTTATTTTGTAGCCATCAAATACATCAAAATTTTATAATGAAGACTTTTTTATGCCAAAGATAATATCAAATGTGAAAAGATTAATGCATTTTGGTCATAAAACCTAACTTGCTAAAAGTTAAAAATTATAAACTGAAAATATATTTATATAACAGTATAAAAGATTAAGAATCTTATAAGACATTTGGGAGACTAAAGCAGGAGAACTGCTTCAAGTCTGAGGCTAGCCTGGGCTACATAGTGAGTTCGAGGTCAGCCTAAACTACATAGTGAGATCCTATATCAAAAACAGAAACAAAACAAAACAAAACAAAAAAGAAATAATAAGATGAAGATAAATACTGCCAGTGAGAAGAAGAAAAAATGTATCTCCTCATTTTTAAGCAAAGCATATGAAAACAAGATCTTGCATTATGAAAATGCCAATTCTTTCCAAGATACTAACCAATACATACACTTTAATACATAGCCCTTCTTTGTGTAAATATATCAGAAACTCTTAAAAGAGTGTAGAACAGTTTCCATAGAAATCCTACACTAAAACTTCTCTAAAGGAACAAAGCAAAAATTTATAATGTAGTTAAGATATGCATAGCATTACTCTAGATGTACAGCAGAGGATTAAATAGGATGTACCTAAGAATATCATGCAGCCATTAAAATTATGCTGTAGAAGAGATTAATGTGAAAAGATGGTCATAATATATTTATTACTGAACATAGCATGTTGCAATACAGTATTATAAAATACAGTCATACTGTATACCTAGAAGAATATAAGAATGCATACATAAATATATATAATAAAAACCATATGGGATATATTACTATAATTATTTTAATTTTCTGTATTTTCCAATCTATCTGTAATGATTATTAATGTAATAAAGAATAAGACAATAGATATAAAAATGGAAACTATAAGGCAAAATGTAGTAATTATATGACAGCACTACTAGAACATTAAATATGGATTGTTAAATTGATTTGTGGTTAAAACCAAAACATCAGGAAAATGCTTAAATTATGTGTATCTATTTTCAAATGTTTTACAGATACATATGCATGATAACAATCTGCTAATGATAAATAATAGGCATGCATTATTCAAAAGCTTGGACAATATAAACTCTCAATTGCTATTCCATTTGATTTGCATTTATATTATGTATTTTGTTTATAGTTTCAAAACAGAACCAGAGGACTGTTCTTAGCATCATGATCTTGAAGATCCACTGAGTAGCTATAACACCGATCTACTGATCTTTGGACGATTATTAAATCAACGCACATCATATTCTGCATATCAGAGCTATTATTGCTACTCCTCAATCCGTACTCTACCATGAAAATAAAGAAACACAGTCCATTTAGGAAAGCTGGTTGGTAACAGAGTGTAGGAGTTTTTAGCATGTACCATGTGAATGACCAACTTTTGCATAACTGACTTTGTTTTACTCTTCATTCATTTTTCTAATTAATAAGACACAAAAGTGAAAAGTTTGGCTTTAACAAAAGCTCTTGGAAAAGAACCTCACAGGTTGCCCAGTCTAACTCCTTGATGTTACAAATATGGATATATTTAGGTCCAGAGAGTTGACGAGTGAAGAGGCAAGCTAGAAGTAGAGTCCTGTCGTTAAGACTAGTCTCTTCGCCATCATCATCTACTATCCACAGGGAATATCAGACTGTACTTTAGAAATCAGCTGTCAGGAAACCAGTTATATTAGAGGTATACAGACCTTGCATCTGGTAGCTGTACGGTGCCTGTCCAGGTTGAGGGGTACCAAAGCTTGTGCCATAGCTAAGAAATCCCGTCTGTCCGGGTGACTGGGACTGTGACAATCCGCCTTCCGTCTTGATGCCTGCCCACAATGCACCTAAATCAGTTAGTGACAGCTGATCTATCTGTTCATTTTCAGAAGCTGGTAAGTACAGAAAAATACCCTCCCACACATGTAATTGTTTAGTCACAAATGCTTCCTAATGTAGCTCAGCAATAAGTCATACAAGCATACGGTGAAACATAAAGTACATAAAGTACTTCTATTTAAACAAAGGATAGTTACATATTTAAACACCCATTTACATGGGTTTCTCTTCTTTTTCTGCATCTATCTATAAAACTAACTTGAGAGTTATCACTCCTATACTTAATTTTGTTGTTTTACAAAGGTTAATCATCTCCTTCATAGTCAAGAAATAGCCATAATTAAAAATGGCATTCCGAAGTTTCTATGTTGAGTTAAAGCCTTTTGTTCTAAAAACTCATTAGAGGTCTAGTCTCCTGGTTTATTTATTTATTTATTTATTTATTTATTTATTTATTTTAGTTCCTTGTTCTACCACAAAGCTGAAGCTAGCACAGAACTCATTTTTAAGTCAGAGAGTCAGAGGAAACAACAATAGATGGAGAACTAAACAAGATAAAAATATCTCAAGTATCTAAATCCCACCAAACTGCAAGAGGAAAAGAAGCAGAAATATCAAAGAAGCGAACCCTTTAAAACAGCACAATGATTTATAAACAAGTGAAGTTGACTGCTGCTTCCTTTTTTCATTCAATTTTCAAGTAATCAAATACAATGATCAAATAAAATGTAGTCTATCGTAGACTTTGCTTTTTATATCTTTAAAATCTATATGGATTGTATATTGGTTTTTATAGTTGTAGTTACATAAAAAAATTAGGTTTCCATATGATTATATAAAAACAATGCATTTATGATACCCAAAGGAATATGTTGGCATCCCAATTTCAGGACTTGGTCTTGGCAGCACTGAGAAATAAAGCTCAGCTCTGAATCATAATTAAAGACAGTCCTGAAAGTTAACAAACATCCTTGATTTCCACAGAGGCAGGAGAGGAACATTCCAGCCAAGAGAATTCACATTTTTTAATAATTTTGCTTTTCATTTAAGATAAATGATATCTTTAGGATCTAGAATACACAGTAGTCTTACTGTTTATTTCCATTTTAGGGGAATTTCACCAGTAGAAGAAAGTTAGGTAATTATCCTACGGCAGTGGAAGAATGTGACTCTTGGCTGAGAGAGCTTATTCTAATTCCTGGAGTGTCTCTAAATGCTCATAATGGCCTGAACATGTAAGACCTAGCATAACCTTAACATTTTCGTAAACATCACGTTTTCATCTCATATAGGCAATCTCAAAGCAGTGCATAACCGATACAAGTAAATGACTCCTGGTAACACACCTGCACAAGACAGGTGGCTTGATGACTCCAGCAACTCTCTTCCTTGCATGTTGTCATCATAGGGAATTTCCCCTTCTCTCTTTATGTGAGTTTATACTGATTTGCTTCCAGTTTCACCTGTATCTTTTAGCCGGGGATTTCAGGATGGGAATATTTGTGTTGAGAAAAGCAGGAATGAATAGAAAATATTCATAGCTACACTTATTCCATAACTTCTACTCACAAGGCAGCAAACTCATTTCTGTGCTAAACTCCAAGCAGATTCAGCAAAGAACATAATGAATTGTTCTTCCGCACTGATCTGTTCTCACAGTGGAAGGATATGTCTATTTTTAAATAAATCTATGTAAAAGTCAGTGAGCACAGAGCCTTAGAGAAAGTCTTTAAAATTACCTGGACCTGAACTCCTAGTACTGAAAAATCCTAAACTATGCTTTCTTCTTTTTATGAATAATCCAAGGGAGAAAAGACTGCCATATGTTTCAATGCACTGACCCAAGAAAAATAAAATCTCTGGATCACAAGCAAATCAACTTATACTCTAGGTCCTAAAAGAGCAAAATGAGCATGATCAGGCAAATGCTAATGACTGAGGCTTGTTCCCAAGAGATTTATAACTATGGAAGCTCTGGGAGCAAAGCCCTTAATATCCACCCTGCTGCCACCACCTCCTATCCTCACTTATCACACTGAAATCTTTACCCTCATTCTGCTAATTTTGATTCCCTTATCATCTCACCCTCTGCTCCTGTTGCCCTACTGCAACAGCTATCTCAGGTGGCAAGGACAATTCATGAATGTCTTAGAATTGGAGGAATCTAACCCCAGCCCAGAAGTTGGCAAAGCAAGATACCTAAACCCTACCACAACAGAATGAGAAAGACAAAAAAGAAGAAGTACAAGGTAACTGCTTTAGGCAGTATCACCAGTGGCAGTAACATCAGTGGGAAGTTGACAGTGCTTTAGGATTGTGTACTCTGGAAAATACACTTACATTTCAAATAACCATCTTACAAATAAAATTAAAGCATATACATTGGAGACTGCCTTGACTCATTACTTGACTCATGTTAGAGTAACAGCTGCACAATTTAGATATTGGATTTTTTCCTCTTTTATCACAAGACTAGTTTAAAAGGAAATTATAGATGAATTTGATCCATATCTAATCTAATACCTTGCTTAAAAGTGATAAAAATCAAAGATAACTTTAGAAAGCCCATTTAAGGGTATTTCTAAAGTCTGCTTTAAAAATCCATAGCTAGATAATATTTAGTTCTGCTTTGAAATAAAATTACAAAAGCTGAAGTTACACATAATTTAGACTTTCTATAATTTTTTAAGAAATTTATATATGGCCAATTTGATGTAAAACAGAATTAAAAAATAATTTAGCTTCTAATTATTAATGTAATGCTTTTAAAAAGAGCATTCTTTCAATATATTGCAGAAAAGTCTTTATAAAAGAATATATATATATATAAAGCACAGAATTACTTATTCTATCAGTCCTTTCCTCCAGCAGTCCATGTACTTTTTCTTGGTCACCAGTTTTATCTTTTAATAAAATGCCAACAATTCACATATCTGTTTCAAGTGTTTAAAACTGAGATTGCAACTCCATTGAAGAAAAAGTATTTTGCAATTTGAAGACGTTTTTAGATGGAACTTTGAGATTTGGCTGGATTTATTTTTAATTTACAGTTATTGACCCTGCAACAATTGAGCTAAATTACACCAAAATAAAGATAATCTCCAGGTGGGATGGAACGGACGGCGATGTGAGCTTTAAATGTTTCCTGATTTACTTCTTCAAAGTGCAGTCCAGGAGGTGATACATGGATCACTTTTCCTAATGGTTGATAATACTGAAATTTGATAATGCAACCAGCCCCTAAGTTTAGAGCAAGAGTTTGTTGAATTCCCTGTGTACTTCCCCAATCAAGGGAAGGCATCTGATAAATAGGAAATGGATCTTTACCCCAAAAGACTTCATTCACAGAAGTTTTATCGCAAATATGCACAAAAATACTTTGGATTCCAGAGCCAAGTGCTTGGACAGGTATAAGTGGAGAAAAAGGAGAATGAGAGGGCATATGACCCACGCAATCTGTTTGTCACCTCTAACCTCAAGATAAGACTTCAGTTCTTACAGTGCTCAGTAAAACCAATCATACTAAAAATTTAGACACAGCAGAAGACAGCCCTTTCTAACGTGGCCAACATCAATAATCTTTAAGTCCCACTTAAAGACATACATACAAAAGACAACCAATATCACAACAATCAGATTACTCACCATAGGAGGAAATTCCATATGGCTGTCCTGGCTGTGGGTATGTGGCATACGCTGTGGCTTGTTGCATTCCTGGGGTAAACTGTGTTTGCCCATATGCAGCCATAGTTTGTGAGGAAGGGGTAGGGAGAATATGTGGGTATGGTCTGCTATTTGTCAGAAATGACAGAAAATAGAAAGCCCATGCATTAGATGGAAACATGCAATTAACAACCACATCACAAATTCCAGTTAAAGAGCATATCTTAAAGTCAAACTTTCAAAAATAATAGACAAAGCACTGAAGCACTTCAGTGCCTTTCCTAGGTGATGCTCAATATAAATTTGTGTAAATATATTTAAGCCTCTATGAAACGGGATTTTATTTAAATTAAGATGTAACACGTGGGCACAGACATGACTTGAAATAAAGTAAAAGTCTACTCAGAAAAGTTATTTATTGATTGAGAGAAAATACATCTTACTTGGAAGGATAAATCTGTGGTGGAGAGAACTGGTGAGTTGGTCTTGGACTAAAGCTGCTGCTCCCGACTGCTGAGGAAAGAAAAAAAAACATAATAACCCAAGAAGAACATAAAATACGTGGAGAATATTCCTGTATTTTAACTACGGCGCTGCCTTATGAAAGTTCAGTTATTTGACCTTTGTAACTCACAGAAATGACAATTTCATACCATTTGACCTGATAGAAAGCTAAGCCACAATAAAAGAATCCATGGGAACTGACTGAGGGGGTCTAATTTTAAATGAATTCTTTAAAATCACAACTTTAAATACCTGCCTGCACACTCTGATGGTTTTTACAGCGGCAATTCTTTAAGAGCACATGAAGTCCTGCCCCGTGCGAAGAAAGATGCTGGAAGGGGGAGGATGGAGCTAAATTGCAGGGCTGGGCAGGACCATGAAAGGTCCACTGGCCTATTGTCTGTGCTCAGCAGGGACCACAAACCTTCGCCTGTGCTCCCAAGGAATGAGTCTAATCTGTTTTTGGTGAGTAAAAGTAGGATAGAATAGAGCTTCATCTGCCTGCATTGATTTAGCAATTTTTTTAAATAAAAATACATTCTTATAACTATCTTTAATTTCTCAAGTTGCAGGCTAACCCTGTTTTTTTTGTGGGGGGGGATACATCTTGGTGTTCTTTTGCCTTTTAGTTACATGTGTTCAACATCAATGTTCATGCAAAAAAGCTTTAAAAAAAAGGTACTTATTCAAGCAGAACTTAATTTCTTTTAACCAGATTTACCTGATTTAATACATTTCAGAAGCACACTAAAAACCCCTATCAAACAATCTTTCATTGTCATTCTGAGGTGAAGAAGCAAAAATCCATTTTAATTACCGTAAGGCCTTAAAATGGTAGTTCTCAGCTTTTGTTATAAAGATAATATACATTTATGTGCACACATGTGTAGACACACATAGATGTCTATAACTACATATACATATTTACATTTGTTTTTGTAGTCAGTTGGATAGATAACTAGACAGACAGACAGACAGACAGACAGACAGACAGACAATTTTTTTCTCCCTCTCAAACTCTTTAATCTCCACCTGGTTGGGATGTGTATTCTTGGGTACGATTATTATAAGATGCAATTTTTTCTTCTTCCATTAATGATCACCATCTTCAAAGGTTCTATTATTTATTAACATTCTACATTAGATTTCTAATACTAGTCATCCAGGTAAAGACCTGAGCCTAGGCTTCTCCTAGTATAGTATTCTACATTAAACTCTTTTGTAAGGTTCTGTGCACTCAAAATTTGATGTTTTTTTATGTTATGACTGTATCAATGCATGTATATTTCTCATGTTTAATTGTATAGCTTTTGTTCTGGAGAATAGTAGAATTAGCTTAGAGTCTCAAAATCTATTAACAATGCTTTCTGAATAAAATAAATAGGGCTTAATCCAGGGACAATTGAATAGGACTAGATCAGTCTTATTCTTGCAAGCTATCAGACGTCCACCATCTGGCAACAACATATGGGGTCTATACCAAAGAGACGGCAGAATAACCCAGCTGGTGTCCCCTTGTCAATTCATGGATACTGAGTCACTATCCAATTCCAGGCACTGCGCTCCGTGCTGCAGATGTGCATGTGCAGCAACAAGTTTTGTGCTTATCTTGTGAGAAGGCTGACACAGAAGTAGCCATGGGAGGATGGGTTATACACTGTGGTTTATAGAAGGGAGGGATCAGTGAGAGAACACTTAGGCTGTGAAGACCACCACTTCCCCAGTTGTCTACGACTACATTCTCCTCTACTCCCCTTTCTAACCCTGGAACGAGGACATGGGCAACAGACATTTATCCAGTGGGTCGTGGGAGAGTATTACATTCCTTAGATAATCAGAGTAAAAAAAAATTGTTTGAAAATCAAACAATGTAATGCTACCCAATGATGGAAGCCACAAGATTCCATTTTATTTTTTTCTAGCTCTATATCTATGTTTTTCAAATTGTGGGTCAAGGCTTATGAAAAGCTTATGAACTCAATAGTTTGTGCCCAGGAACTTTTACAAACAAAAAATAATAGAAAATATTAGGGTTGTTTATTACACAGGGCAAGATAAGCACTGTGAAGCTTGGATTTAAGTATATGTATTGTGTGTATGTTTGTGTGTGTGTGTGTGTGTGTGTGTGTG
>RJWT010044978.1:0-11699 GCA_004365215.1 Cuniculus paca
TTGGATTTATGGTTGATAGATTTGTTATTCATTTATATAAGTGTGGTCTCTGGATTAGGAAGAAAGAAATTGAGTCTAAAGATCCAAGTTTGAAGTTAGAGCAACTGAAAATATGACAGTGAATGAATTTACCCATGGCGAGTATGTAAAGTATGAAGACAACCCTTGGCAGTAGTCTTGAGAAACACCAATATTTAATGGGTAAGCAGAAAAGAAGTAGTCAAAAATAGACTAAGTAGCAAAAGAGTAGGGCATCATTTTTTAGTAAAAGGGGAAAAAAGTGTTTTGTAGAAAACAAAATGACTCTAGTATCAAAATTACTATAGAGAGGTTAAGTATGATTAAGACTAAAAATTGTCCCCTTGGAACATAGATATTTAAGTTAATAGTGACTTGGCAAAAGTGATATCGAGGATGAAAGCATTACTGCAGTGAATGAAGAAATAAAGGTGATGACATGGAAACAATGAGTTTCTTCAACAGACTCAACTATTAGACTGAAATATAGCTCAGTGGCAGAGTGTTGCTTCTTTTTTTTTCCCCTGAGTGTTTCTTAGCATGGTTGAAACCCTGGGTTTAATCCCCAGCACACAAATAAGTGAGTGAATGAATGAATAAGTGAATGTTTAAAGAAGTTCAGCTATTGAGCTGGTCACAGTAGAAACATCAGTATTCCAGCGACTCAGGAGGCTAAGGCAGGAGGATCATAAGTTTGAGGCCAGCTTAATGTCTCGAAATTTTTAAATGTTCAAAAAGACTAAATTACGTAGTTCAGTAGTAGAGAGACCCTGGGTACAATACTCAGTACTAAAGAAAAAGAAAAAAAACCCCTCAGATACTAAAAGATGAAGACATAAAAGGTGGGGGTGGGGTGGGGACAGAATAGAAGTAAAAAAATAGAAACAAAGCTTTTGTAAATAAGGAGGGGAAGCGGGGTTTAAGGGAGGGTAGCGGAATGGGAAAAAAAGAAGCAGCAAGATATATCTTATACAAATTCCCTATGATGAATGATACTGTTATGTATATCTAAAATTACCAATAAAAATAATTATTCTATTTAAAAAAACGAAAACAGCAGTCAAGGGGTCAAAACTGAATTTTTTTTTTAGATGACAAAGGTAAGTGCATATTTCATTATTGCTAGGTGAAGAATATTTCATTATTGCTGAGTGAATACAGAAGAAGAAACCAAAGCAGCCCCCCGTTCAGAAAAAAAAAGGCCTCTCAGGATGCAGGAGATAAGATTCAGAACACAGACACAGAAAAACAGATTAGCTGAAGACAAAAGATAATCAACATGCTGTGGGTAGAGCTAATGTTGTAGGTATGGCAGTTGAAAGGAAAGGGCATTCTTCTCTCATGCCTTCCACAGGATTTTATCATTGAAACAGAAAGTAAGGTCATCTGCTGAGAATGAAGAGAGAAGGTTTGAGAAGAGTGAAACTTTTAAATAGTTACTATCAATACTTTTTCCGAAGGTGACTAGCAAAACACAGAAAGACTGCTAAATAGAAAGCTTAGGAACTCAAGACCAGGTTGAAAACTATGACTCTATGATATTCTCATGGGGCTCAGCTATATCGTTTTCTCCTTTGTATTCATAATCAGGTGCCACAATAAAGTTACATGGATTCAGGGATCTATCTGCTAATAGTCATAATAGATGGATAAAAATCCTAAAAATTACAAATTTTCACAAGAAGTCTATTGACAACCTCAGGCAATCCCCTTTTATTCCATTAACAGACTTGAAAATCACAAAAAGTACTATTTTGCAGTTCGTCAAAGGTGTGTTAGGTGTTATTGAGAGGGACTGCTGGTAATGGACTAGGTCTCCATTTAAAATTCCTTCTTTCTTTTTTTTTTTGTTTTTTTTTGCAGCACCAGGGATCGAACTCAGGACCTCGTGCTTGCCAGGCAGGCACTCAGGCCACTGAGCTAAATCGCAGGCCCTAAGATGCCTTCTTTCTAAATAGCCCCTGTAAGAAAACAGACCACGGAATCAGTCAGTGATCCCTAGGGATCAATCCTCTATTCAGAGCTGAATTAGAGAAAATTATAAGAGCTACATATGTAATTTTAAAAATTCTGGACTCTAGTGAATTCCAGTAAAAACTAAGAAACTGATTAAAATTATTTTTTAAATATATTTGGTTTAACCTAACATACCTGTATTATTTCAACAACCAATTACTAGAAATATGATTCATGACAGTCACATTTTTCCAAATTCACATTTTTTATATCAAGTTTCTGAAATCCAGTATTAGTTTTATATTTCCATTGCAGGTCAATAAATAGTTAATTGCATCTCAGTTCAGACTAACCACATTTCAAATATTCAAAAGCCACATGGGCTGGGGATTTAGCTCAGTGGCATAAGCAAATGCCTGGCAAGCATGAGGTCGTGAGTTTGATCCCTGATACAAGAAAAAACCCCATATACTGGGGCTAGGGTGCAGCTCAATGGTAGAGTACATGTTTTATATGCATGAAGGTTTGGTTTCAACCCCCAGCATTAAAAAAAGAAAAAAATTCTTTAAAAAGAAAAAATCACATATAGCTAGTAACTAGCATACTGGATGGTCTCACTTCAGGCCAAGGAAACAGCTCAGTGGTAAAATACTTGCCTAGCATGTACACAGTTCTGGGCTTGACCCTCAACCCCACGAGAAACAACAAAAAGACAGCTCCAGATTTTATATTTCCGTAGTTATTCTTCCTAAGTTAACAGAGTCACTGAGGTTCTTCCTCAAACATCCTCCTCCTGTAATCAAGCACAATTTATAATATATGCTTACTCGTCAATGTGATTCAGATATGCTCAGTCTCAATAGTCAAACATTTAGACACTTATAAGTCTATCCTACTACTTTACTGCAGAAAGTCTATCCTAAGACAGAACTCTAGACTCCTAATGAATTCATGCTGACCACTTGCCTGAGAACCACCAGTATCTCTATTTCTTATTCTGGCTGGTGAGGTGTGGTATAGCAAACAGAAGGCAGCTGCTCAGGCTAATGTTCAGTTTCCTTTACTAAGTTACCACAAGTCGATCAATATTCCAGCTTCCAAAATTCTGTTAGTATCTCCTCTCACATTCTCTTTTTTCTTATAGTTTGTCTTTTTTCATTGTTTAATTTTCATTGTAGTGTATTTTCTCTTTCTTTCTTTCTTTCTTTCTTTTTGTAGTATATTTACAAGAGAGTAAAAAAATACATTTAAGATTGGGACTTTTGGGCTTTTATGATTAGGAACTGACGTATTTCAAAATTTACAATTAGAAGACAACTTACCTGGAAACATAGAAGGCAAATATTCTTTAAGCTTCTTTAAAGATTTCAATAAAAATTCAATATGAAATGTATTTTAATAAAAAATCAAGACAGGCATGGTGCCTGCCTGTAAGAGGATGGCCATAAGTTCATTAAGGGCAACATAGTGAGTTCAAGGCTAGTCTGAACTACACAGCAAGACCCTGTCTCAAAAAAAACTCAAGGGCCAGGGATATAGCTCAGTGGCACAGCGCCTACCTGGCAAGTGCAAGGTCCTGAGTTTGATTCCTGGTACCAAACAAACAAAATCAATTTGCTCTATTAACATTTTATGTATTTAGAATACACTTATGTATATAATGCATCAGTATGTTAAAACAAAAAGAAAATTATACTAATGTTATTGAACACTAACCCAGCTTCCTCCAAATAAACTATAAATTGCCTAGCTACAATGTCATTGTGCTGTGTGTGTTGTGTGCGCTTTAAGTAAGTATTTGGACTTCTGTCACCAGAGGTTTTACATTTTTATGAGACTCTGCAAAATTAGCACAGGCTGAAACTGTTAATTTATCACTATTCTGATTAAACCTCAGAGGTTCCTGATTCACCAACACTTTCCAGACTATGAGTGAGCAAGCTCTATCAAAACAAATATATTCATCAGCATTACAAAACTTGTAACAGGATAGTATGGTCATTAATATGTTCTCTGAAGAAGATACAAATTTCTCCGAATTTTATCTAGTATTGTATTCTAAATCTATTTGAAATAAGTCAACCCTTTAAAAATAAGGAGACTTCAACCTTATTTGTTCCTTTAAGATTATTTTTGCCCTTTCAGTTAGCATTAAGCCGGAGGACTAATGCGCTAATCTTTTCAGCTAGAACCTATCCACATAAAACAGACCAGGTAACCAATTAAGCTGTGATTATGATACAGCAAAATACAAGTTTTAATGGACTTCAGAATAGGTAATAGATACGAGTGCTTTCTAAAATATTTTAGTAAGTATAGTATATTCTTTCATCAACATTTTTCCCTGCTAACACTTTAATGTATACATTTCCATTTTCTTTTTCTAAAGTTAGCACAGTTCTTACATGAACTCAAGTATTTTTAAAGTACTGTTATGTATCAGTCCTTTCTAAGTGCTAATAAAAACATTAATAACATACTCTCTGTCTTCAAATACCTCTTGATCTAGCATGAGACATACATAAACTAGTAACTAAAGCAATATGATAAGTACAGCAACAAGGGTATGAACAAAGTGCTATGGGAAGTCCAGAGGCGGGAAGGATTAATTCTGTCTGGGAATGGTGGTGGAAGGAATAGGATTTTCCCTGTGGGAAGAGGTGGAAGGAAGACTATTTCAAGAAGAAGGAATCACACAATAAAAATGCACAATGCATGTACACGGCTTTTTTGGGAAACAATAAGTAGCCTGGTGTGGCTAAAACATGTGATTCTTGCAGGGTAACGGCAAAAGTCATGTGAGAGATCTAAACTTTTGTGCCATAATGAAGGCACTGAAAAGCTGTAAAATCAGGAAGGAGATGTTAACTGTATCTTACAAAGAAAATTTTGTGGCAGTGTGAAAGATTCACCAGAGGAAAAGAACAGAAGAAAGGCAGGAAAATAGAAAACTATTGTATCAAAGTAGGTGGAATTCTAAGAAGTGATTGTGGAAGTAGAGAAGAGAATGAATGAATTTGAGATGCATTTCAGAAGTGTAATCATGGCATGATGTCTATTTGGATGGAGAAGGAAAGGGAAAAGAATCAAAGATTCCACTGTGTATTGTGGCTTACATGATGATGTAATCTAAATGGAAAATAATAAGGATAAAAAATGAGCTCAGGGTAGTAAATATTTTCAAGACATTCAGGTGAAAGGATTCAAAGGACAGCTAGATATAGAGTCTCAGCTAAGAAGTGGAGGTAATACCAAAAATATTGGCTTTTAGATTAAGTTATAAAGATCGTATTTGCAGTTACATGAGTAGATGAAGTTTCCAGAAAGAAGAGGAGGTGCCATTGCTAAATATTACACATAGAAAAAGTAAGGCTTTAAATATTTAAGGAAAGCTTTTAAAGGAATATTTTATAAGAAAATATGGGAAAATAATCAAGCCATAGGAAAGGATATTCTAATAAAACATGCAAGAAGCACCAATCAAAAAGGAAAAGCTTAACAAAGTCAGCTATGTAAAAATCCCATAAAAAAGAAACAGAGCTGCTGGGTATGGTGGCATACATCTATAATCCCCAATACTTCAGAGGCTGAGACAGGAAGATTGTGAGTTTGAGGTCACCCAGAACTACACAGCAAGTCCCAGTCTCAGAAGAAAAAAAAAAAAAGTGCAACCCATAAAGCAGAAAAACTGTCTGTAACACATATAATTAACAAAGGATTAATATGCAAAATATTTAAGGAGTTCTTATAAATCTGAGAAAAGGTAGACAATCTAATAGAAAAAAATTCCAAATAAAAGTATAGGCAACCACAACAGAAAAAAATCCAAATAAACAACAAGCATAAGGATCTCAATCTCAGTAGTAATCAAGAAAATACAAAATAAACCACATGTGGTAATTCATGCCTGTAATTCCAGCGCTTGGGAGGTGGAGGCAAAAAGACTGCCACAAAATTGAGGGCAGCCTGAACGACAGAGCAAGACTGTGTCTCAACAAACAACAATAACAAAGAAAATATAAAATAAAACTACAATAGGACATTTTCACAGCCTAACAACCTGACAAAGATTTTTGGTTTTTGTTTTCTGCAGGAAAAGGAATTGAATCCAGGGCCTTGTACATGTTAGGCAAGCACTTCAGCACTGAGGTACATCTCTAGTCTTGGCAAGGTTTTAAAAGCCTAACAATACCAAACTTTGGGTTAAAAAAAAAAAAACTACAATCCTCATTTACTATTTGAGAATGCAACAACCAATTTGGAAAATTATTTCAGTATCTGAAAGCCAAGTTGAAAATGTAGATCCCTTAGGACTCAAATTTCACTCCCAGCATACACACCATATAGATTTGCAACCTTATATGGACTAAGATTACATAAAAGACTGTTCAGATGCCACTACTATAACTACTTCAAAATGAAAACAACCCAAATATCTATCAACAGTGAAACAGATAAACTGTGGCATATTCATACAGTGGAATACTATAAAGAATGTGGCAATGAAAATGAACAAGCTTCAGATACATAATTATAAAGAGTATAAACATAACATTAAGTGAAAATTCTATTCATATAAAATTCTAAACAGGAAAAATAAAACCATATTTTCTCAGAATTCATATACAACTAGTTAAGGTAGAGAAGAAATGCAAGAAAACAATTACTATAAATGACAAGATAATGGTTACGTCTGGGGAGACAGGAATTTTTTTTTTTGAGACAGGAATTATAATAACCAAGAGAAACTCAGGGAAATTCTGCAGACTTAATAATATTTTATTTCTTGACCTGGTTGGTGATGATTATATTATGTTAAAATTGATAACCATTTAACAAAATATACATTAAATTCTACAAACTTTCAAATAATTTTATAACATTTTAATAAACAGAATTTTGAAAAGTTCTTACATTTTACAAGAGATATGGTAGTGAAAAGTAACCAAAAGGTCTTGATTTTTAAGGATGATTAAAAAATTAAGAGGGTTGGGGCATAGGCTGGTGTGAGTGCTTATCCACCAGGTCCACAGCCCTGAAATCAATCTCCAGCACTTACAAACAAAAAAGAGACTAAGAAAATATGCTATCAAGTTCATTCAACATTAATTCTGATCAACACAAAGAAAAAGGGCAATTTTGCATCTGAGAGGAAGTAAACAATATCTGTCTCAAAGTTGTTGAACTCCATTATTTAATTCACTGACATACATGGTTGAGGCTTACCTTGTGTCTGGCACTGTGCCAAGGTTTCAGGCTACAGGAAATTTTAAATTTTACCACTTAGACTTCTTTTAGCATTATATCTCCCACTAATTTCTAGTCTTTCTTGGTATAAAAAGTTTAGCCAATTTATTGACTGGGGTACAATCCCAGGATAAAACAAGAACTAATAAAAAGTTCAAATAAAAGGCATATAGGAGTGATCAGGTGCTCATCTGAGTACATAATGAAGTTTATGCCTCAGTTCAGAAAATACAGGGAGAAAAAGGGTGCTAGCTATTTTCTTCACAAATTGTAATAAATAAGAGCACATGACCCCCACTCTCACATTAGGTAGAGGAAAATGGAGGAGCTCAGTAGCAGGAATGGTGTCCTGGAGTCTTGAAACGAGAGTTTTAAAAACTGAAGAAATACAAGTGCAATTCAAACAAGACTTCTGCTCTTTGCTTTTCAATAAGGGAAATCTATAAAAGGATGTGATCTCTATTACCCAACTTGTCAACCCACTTTGAAATTTTCAGATTTAGATCTCAAAAAAAATTTTTTATCTAAAAAGACAAAGATTTTCCATCAGTGAGATTAAAAAAAAAACAAAACAACAACAACAAAAAAACCCAGCTGATAACCCTCAGACCTCAAAAGATTCCCAAATCGGTATAGTTAATAAAAAAAAATCTCAGCATCTGTTTACAAAGAGATCAAGCCTTGTATACAAAGTCATTAATCTAGTCCCAACTCCTTATCTGGTTTATACAACTTTTCCTGGATTACAATTCATATAATTTAGCACAACAAATTCCCAAGGAGTAAAATAGTCCATCAGAAAAAGAAACACACACAAAGAAAAGAACAGAAAACACCAGTTGTAAACAAGAACTAATCAGTAAGGAATTTTTAAATTACTTAGAAATTAAAATTAGCAAGGAATTAAAATTAATAAGGAATTAATGGAGAAATAGAAAGATGAGACCTAGTATCAGACTAGTCTCATGTAAGCTCTGTTACTATATGTTCAAAAACTCAATAAGACAAGACTTTAGTGATACCCAGAAACTGAAAGATAAGACTGTTTCATGAAGTTATTTTCAATTATCAAAACCCAAATTTTACAACTTTGGGCTAGGGTTGTACCTTAATGGCAAAGTATCTTTGTTCATTCATATACATGAGGCCTTGGATTCAATTCCCAGCACTACTCCCCTCCCACCAAAAAAAAAAAAAGAAAAGAATTCAAGTTAAATTTCGATAAAACATGTTTTACTAATGTTAAATCTGGAAATCTAACAATCTGAGTCTCAAATGACATGGTGTGTTTTTAAAAATTAATGTTTGCTAATATACTAAAACATTTAGGTAGCCCTTAGAAGAAAATGGAATCTGAATTCTGAGTACCAAGATCTATTCTACCACTGTAACCCTGAATGAGCAACCAAGCCACTCTCAACCTCAACTTACTCAACCTCTGAAGACTTGAGCAGAGTAAAGAAAACAATATTACATATATAATACCATGTAAACCTTAAAGCATGGAAAGCTGAATTTTCTCACCTCACTGCAAACTCCTTTCTGAAAACTAATAATGGGGAAGGGGGAATCAAACCCAGGCCACTAAACATGGTAGGCAAAAGTTCAACCACTGACTACACTTTTGATCCTCGATTCATTTTTTTTAAATTTATGAAAACAAACTTAAGGATACAAAAACATAGTAATAGTTATATGTGCACTTCCTCAGCTTTAACAACTATCCGCTGAAGGGCTAATCTTGCTACTCCTTCTCTTCCTCAATTATTTTGAAGCAAGTCCCAGACATCATGTCATTAACTTCCTAAGGGCTAAATGTAATTGGGTTCTTTTCAGTAGATGTACAGGTATATGAAGTCCAAACAAGAGCTCTCAGTTAGAAATAATAATTTGAGAATTATGGACAAAATTAGTATTTGAAATTGTAGCTTTGAAAGAGGACAAATATAAACCCTTGGAAAACAAGATAGTTTCTTTTGGCCCTCTTTCACTAAAAACATAAACAGACATAAAGCACATTTTTTCCAAGAAAAAAACTCTATTAGTTTATAAAGGCCCATGTAAATTTTATATTGCATGTTTTACATATTTTCCTTCCATAAAAAGGTGTCCCTATACTGTAATAGTGACAACTCCAAAGATTTAACAAAATACCTAAAACATAGATATATTCCATGTACCATCAAATGTAAACACTGACACTGTAACTACTTTTCAAAGTATTTGTTAAAAACTTGTCACACCATATATATTTTACTATTCTTTAAAGTGTAAAAATCTGTTTTATAATTTTTCATATGTATATTTCACAGTAAAATTTTTAAAATAAAGTTTAAAGAGAAATATGATTTCTATATGGAAATAGCTATGACAGATGATGGTATATCTTAGAAGCATTTAGAGCTTTGAACATACATAAGAATATTTGTGTACTAAAAATATTTTATAAGCTCTTTAGACACCAAGCTGTTGAATCAGAGACCGTTTATTCTTACATTTTAGTTTTTATCCCATGTGTCAAAATTAGTTATGATTTATTTATACTCCAATCCCCCCTCAAAAATTGGACTCAAGTTCCTTAAATCCTAATTTTACAATTCACTTTAAAAGAATTTCTAAAATTTTCTACAATAGTTTTCATAAGCTGTTCATAAAGATTAACCTTTTTAGAAAAGTATTTGTGACCTTTAGAATAGAATGTAATTTTGTCACTTTGATTATATTAGCCACCAAGTAAAGGATCCCAAAGGGGTAAAAGAGCTACAATTTTTAGAAATACAATGGATTTTCAATGTTTAAATTTTGGTGGATCATCATTGATTAAATAGAGCCTAAGTCCTTTTTGATTAGAAGGAACTCCAAAATATTTTAAGCATATCTTTATCTTTCAAGTAATAGCCTGAGAAACAAAAAAATGCACATATATATATGTAATGTACAATTTAATTTCAAGTGCACCATATACTTTTTTATTTTTTTCCTCAGGAAAAAACGTCTATATTTAAAAGCACTTTCAACTTTAGCTATACTGTATAAATGCCATTTCATCTAAAATACTGAAGAATTTTCAGCAAATATTTTTGGCCTCTTAAAACTTTTGAAGGACTGCACTTAGTGCGTTTTAAGTAAACTCCAACTCAGTTTTTTAAACATGATTAAAGATACGTTGAATCAAAATGAGATTTTCTTCCCCCTCACCTCAAACATAATTTTTTTCAGATAACATGATTAAGAGGCATAATTGCTTCCTCGGGAACCATCTATTAAACAGCTCCCCAAAGCCTCAAGTTTTTGAAAAGTACAGTTCAGACACCCAACATTTACTTAAAACAGATTAATACTGTATATTGAAGATATTTTCTTGTCGTCAAATAAGCAATGCATTGCTATCATCCAGTATTCATTTTTAAGTTGCTGGTTTTTAATAACTACGGAACTTGGTTTTTTTGTTTTTGTTTCTTTTTTTCATTTTACACATTAAAATGTATTGGGAAAGGGAGAGAAAGTGTGGAAAATATACAGTAACTCTTTGAGAACTTGTTCTGTTTTTAATTAGGGAATTTTATAAAGATATCTTGTTGCTGTTCTTAAATTAATTCTGCATCAGAAGCCAAGTGATTTTCTGGTCTTGAATAGTAATGATCCAGATTTTCTTTACCAATAATGTATATATTAACGACATTTATATACCAAATACATTATATTCTATACAGTGCCTCTGAAGACAACCTTAGCACTTGTCACCAGGCACTCTGACATCATTAGCATATAATTAATTCTGACAGAGTAGTGAGTTTAGTCTTTACTTTCACAACTGGAAAAAACAGCAATTTAGAAGTAGAATTTAAGGAATTTTGCTCAAATTTATTTTACATAATTAAAACCAGTAATTTTATTTCAACACAAGAAATCAGGGTGTGTTTGTTGTTTTTGTTTTTGTTTTTTGATTTTTGAAATACAGCAGCCATGAATTTGCTAACACTCGGTGTCTTAAATTTTTGTGTTTTTCCCCCTTGGGTTTCCCCCTTACAGTTAAAACACTTTCTGTACGGACTTCTTTTCCCCCAAATAAAAAATAATTCACACTTGAAAACGCTGTTTCTATACAACCTCAATAGCTCCTATAAAAGTTACAGAAGAACTCTTCAACAAACGAGGTTACTTCATTGAATCTTTTTAAAGCTTTCAAAAATTAATACAGTGCCTTTAAGGTACTTTTAAGATTTAAAAACAATCTTTAAAAATCATAGCTACGACCCATCCTTTACTCCCAAAGCACCTTACATACGGTCATTTGAGGGGAGACTTTTCATGCCCACACAGGTGAACAGAGATCCCAAGGTATGAAGAAAAAAAGTAAAGATTTCGTTGAGCCCTCAAAAAAAAAAGACGTCTTAGCGTTGCTACATTTTCTGAGGTTGCTAAATGTCCTAAATTCTTTACATTCTAGTTGTTTCCATCATTTCACGAACACCAAA